>JAQZBX010088477.1:0-12733 GCA_029593785.1 Cabassous unicinctus
TTTTTTTTTTTTTTTGCTGATTTTTAGCTTAATTCGTAAGGGGTCAGAGAACATTCTATTTTATTTAAAACCTTTGAAATTTGTTTTATGGCCTCACATATAGTCAATTTTTGTTAATGTTTAATCTGTACTAACAAAGAATGTATATACCACAGTTGTTGGAAGTTATGTATTCTGTACATATCAATTAACATATCAAGTTTGTTAATCATATTCAAATCTTCTGTATCCTTCTGAGGCTTTTTCTGCTTGATCTGTCAGTTACTGAGAGAGGTATATAAAAATATCCCACATATATGAATGTAAATTTGTCTATTTTTCCTTTTAGTTCTGTCATTTTTGCTTTATTTATTTTGAGACAATATTATTAGATTCATACAACTTTAGAATTGTTTTATCTTCCTGGTTAATTGAATTTAGTATCCTTATGAAGTATCACAAACTAGTTATAGATTTTTGTCTTAAAATCTATTCCATTTTATATATATATAGCTACTTCAACCTTCTTTTGTACGTTATTTTTCATCATTGTTCTTCCAATCTTTCTGCATATTTATATTTAAGGCATGACTCTTGTAAACAGGATATAGTTAGGTTCTATTTGTTATTTGCTCTGACAATTACATATTTTAAGTGGACTGTTTATTCCTTTTATAATTATTGTAATTACTGATTTGGGGTTTAAATATACCATTTACTTACCTTATATTTGTCCTTCCTGTTCTATAGATCCTTTTTCTCTCCTTTGTTGCCTTCTTTTGGATTGGTTCAGTCTTTTCATAATGCCATCTTGACCCACTGTTTTGAAAACAATGCTCTTAGGTGTTTTTGCTATTTTTTAGTAAGAACCGAATATTACAACATACATCTTTGACTTAGCAAAGTCCAGTACAATTAAGTACTTTCACCACTTCTTGGAATGTGCAAGGAGCTCAGACTGCTTTAACTCTATTTTCCACCACCTCTAACATATGCTTTTATTTTCAGATACTTAGTTCTCTATACAATTTAAACCCAAAAGATATCATTGTTTTTTGCATATGAAGTCAATATTCATTTAGGCTTACCAACATATTTGCCATTTTTATTTCTTTTCATTCTGTCCTGCATCTCCCAGATTACATTTGAGATCACTTTCTTTCTGCCTGAAGAACACCCTTTATTTGTTCCTTTGGTACAGGCCAGCAGCTGGTGATGAGATTTCTCAGATTTTGTTTTTCTAAAAATATCTTTATTTCTCTTTCTATTTTTGCTATTGAATTCTAGTTGGTAATGTTGTTGTTTTTTAAACCCTGCACTTCAGAGATATTGTTTCATTTTCTTCTGGCTTCCATTGTTTCCGTTGAGAAGTCAGTTGTCAGTCTTTTGTGCCTGTCTTTCTGCCTGCTTTTAAGATATTATCATTGTGTGGTGGTTTGAAGCTCTATATACACCCCAGAAAAACATGTTCTTAAATCTGATCCATTCCTGTGGGTGTAAATCCATTTTAAGTAAGATCGTTTGATGAGGCTACTTCGGTTAATGTGTGACTCACTTCATTCAATATGGGAATTAATTCTATTACTTGAGTCCTTTATAAACAGAGTGAATGCAGAGAAGTAGGGGGGAGAGAGAGAGAACTACAGAAGCAAGAAGCTGGAATCAACAAAACCCAGAAGAGAAAGGAGAGACCAGGATACACCGCCATGTTCCTTGCCATGTGGTAGAGGAACCAAGGATTGCCAGCAGCTGGTCTTCGGGAAGAAAGCATTGCCTTGATGATGCCTTGATTTGGATATTTTCCAGGACACTAACTATAAGCTAATAAATTCCCATTGTTTAACCCAAGCCATTTCATTTGCTTGGAGCAGCCTAGGAAACTAAAACACATTGTGTTTGCTTTTCAACTTGAAGTCTCCCTGAAAGTGGTGAGAATAAATCAAAGGAGGAGGCAGGGATGCTTCTTTGACTTCAGATCCAGAGGTCTCCCCTTCATAAGGGTCGAGGTAACCCCTGAGAAATGGTCACCATATACCTGGGAGCCCTAGGGTGGTGACCACTAGAACACGGAGTCTTGCCCAAGGAGGGTCTGACCACTGAGAAAGAGGATAATAACTCCTGGATTGGGTAGATGAGGGTGGAAGGGAGGGGTGCTCTCTCCTCCAGCATTCACACCAATCACACTGATGAGACGAGGATCTTGAAACCTAAACCCCAGGTCTAAATGAATGGAGTCACAATACAGCACTGGAAATTCAGCCCATGGGACAGTGATTTTTGGTTGTTTTCTGTACGACTGTGTCACCAGAACCTAGAAGAGTGCCTGGTATGCAGCAAATGCTCAACCAAATATTTGTCAAACAAATTGAATAGAATGACTACTGTGTTTTGCCCAGGCAGGTGATGTGTTTACCAGCCACTATCCCCCATCCCTAACAAACTACAAAGCCCTTCAAACAAAATCCTCTGACTACATGCTCAGCCTCCTGAAACCTCCTTGGTGATGCTCTACTCAGCCCTTAAGATAAATGTTAAGAGAGAAATCTGTAGTTTCCCATTCCATCTCATACCTGGCATTTAGATGTCTGCATGTTATATGTGTCACATGTGTAGGCAGCTGGTAGTGAATAGCCATAAACTAATAAGTTTTACATTTTTTTATTGTAAAAGAGGAAAATTCTTTGATAAAATATCCATCTCAGAAGTTGTACCTTTCCTATCAAAATCCAAGGCTGCCAGTAGAACCTACCTATCACAGCAGTGGCAGAAAGAAGGCCCTTGGCATAGCAGGCTTATTTAGCAGGATGTACACTGGCTGCGAGGCCTACCCACTGTGTTTCCACTCTCTGGGTAAGCCTGAGGTGTAGCAAGCAGCAAAGAAATAGAGCTACAAAAACATGCCTGCTGCACTCTGCATTCTAAAGCCTAAGCTTGGGAAATCGCCAACAGAGAAACTGAGAGTTCCTAGGCTGAGTCCCCTTAGAAGAAAGGGAGCAGGTGGCATGGGGCCCTGTGGGATTCAGAACAATTTGGGACTAGAGGAGGGTCAGGAGGAAGGGCCGAACCTGGACATTGGCAGAGAAGGAGATCTGTGCTAGAACATGGACCCTTTCAGCCTTTCCCACTGACGAGGGATTGGTGATTAGCACTAGACACGTACTTTACATCGTCTGAGATTGCCGTGGATATATTTGTGGATCTGTGCAGTTCTTTCTGTAAGGCAGGTTAGGTTCTTCCCAATGAATCACTTTTCCTGCCGTTCCCAAGTTCTGAATCAATAGGCCTCCTTCAGAAGCAGTTGAGGAGACGCAGCAACCCCAGCAGGCGCAGGCCCAGGGCCAGGCCCACAGTGGGCAGGCGGGCGGTGGCCAGCACCACACCACACAGGCCTGCGCCCCCGGGGGTCCCCTGGGCGTGTCACACAACATGTGTGCTGTGCGTTTTGTTTTTCCCCTGAAATTGGTCTCTCCCGGTTTCTAGACAAAGATAAACATGCCCTGAAAGCATCTGCTGATCATTAGAGGGAAAAAAAGAGACAGGATTCTGAACTCCATATTGCAAATGGCCAGAAAGGTGCCGGCTGCAATTAATTCTTTCTGGCGGAGAGGGCAGGATTCACTTCCCTGAGGCGTCAGGGCAGTGCCTTGGTGCTGTCAGGCGGCGACGGCCTGGGCATACAGAACTGGGCACCCCTCCTCCCTGACCCCTCTCCCAAGATAGATCAGAGGCCCAGACCTCAGAGGAGCACTGGTGATGGCCTCTGTGCTTTGTGGCCAGCTGGACAGGTGACAAATGCTATCCAGGTCTCTCCTGTGGCCCTTGCAGGGCGGCGAGGGCTCTGGGCGGCTCCAGCTGAATCCAGATCTCCGGCAACATCCTCTCCTCTTGGACTCAGAGAGCAGGAGGGCAGCCGAGGGGAAGCAGAAACGGGCTTTTGGTGTTTCTGCATCTGCTTTGATTTTTTGTTTTTCAGTAAGAAAACACTCAGCTCTAATCCCGGGGGAAACAGGGAGGCCAGAATTGTAGGCTATTTCTGATCCTGCTGCCTCCCCCAAAGGAAGGGTGTGAGCAGACTCCAGCCCTTGCTTCCTGGAACACAGCCTACATGGAGCACTTTGCAGCCTGCCACTCTTTTTCAATCCCATTATCTCATTTTGAGACTCACAATAACCCTGTTGGAGGAAGGAAGAAAGGGTTATTCTCCCCATTTTACAGGTGAGGAAGCTGAGGCTCTGAACGGTTAACTAACTTAGAGATGAGTGATAAGGGGAGGATCCTAAGGCAGGTTATCTGATTTCAAGTCCCTTGCCTGTCCACTACCTCCAAGTGCCTCTGTGGACTTTGCCCTTGTCTGCACCCGTGTACCCAGGCTGAGAGGCCAGCATCATGGAAAAGACTGAGCTTAGAGCTTAGAGCTTAGAGCTTAGAGCTTAGAGTTTAGAGTTTAGAACTTAGAGCTTAGAGCTTAGAGTGTAGAGCTTAGAGTTTAGAGTTTAGAGCTTAGGGCTTACAGCTTAGAGTTTAGAGCTTAGAGCTTAGACCTAGCTTGGCTCTAAGCTCCATCCCAGCTCTGCTGCCTTCTGGGTGTGTAGACTTGGACACAGTCCCTGTTCTCTCTGGATCTCAGTTTCTTCATTTGCAACTGAGGACAATAGTCCTTCTCTTTTCTACCTCTACCAATTGATGGGAGGATCAAAGAAGGTACCATGTGTGAAGTAGCTTTGTAAATTCTAAAGTACTCTACCAACTCAAACAGATATTTTCACACCAATGTTCATAGCAGCATTATTTACAATTGTCAAAAGAATGGAAGCAACCCAAGTTTCCATTAACTGATGAATGGATAATAAGTTGTGGTATATACCTATGATAGAATATCATTCAGCTGTAAAAAGGAATGAAGTCCTGGGTGCATATCTTATGACCCAGAAATTCCATTTCAATGAAAGGACGTAGAGAAAGTTTCACATGTAACAAGGAGATATGCACCAGACTGATCATTACAGCACTCTTTGAATGTCAAAAAAGTAGAAACCTACCTGGAGTGGAGCACCTGAAATTTTATTTAAATAAATTTTATTTATGTAATGAAATTCTATGTAGAATCTTAGAAAATCTATGTAGAAGCTAATGGGAATCTTCCAGATCCACATTTATCAACATGGGTAAATATCCAAATGTTTGTTGAAAAGGGTTAATTGCATAAGAATAGGTATTGTAAAAAATAAAAAAAAAAAGAACAAAAATATGATTTGAGGGCTGCACAAAAAATCAGGATAATATTTATCCTGAGCAGGAAAGGAAAGAGAAGTTTGGGGAGACAGTTTTAGCTGAATCTGTAATGCTCTATTTCTTTAAAAGAGACAGAGATTAAGCAAAAATGACAAAATGTTAACATCTGTTAAATTTCTGTGGTATGTACATCATCTCTTATTTAAGTTCAGAATATTTCATAAGATAAATTTAATATGGAAAATAAAGTTTAGCACAGCATCTAGCATATAATAGCTACTCAAAAAAAATGTTAACTATTGTTCTGAAACTGTCTCACAGATGTAACCTTCTGTCTTCCCTATTAATAGACTGATTTAGCTTCACAATGATTCTCGCTCTAGGTTTGTTCTCTCATCAGTATGGGTAATGCCTTATACAACTTAACTCAGCTCATAGATCCTTCGCATTCTAGACTGTATTCACACCTGGCTCGCCATAACTTCAAGGGATGGACCTGCATAGCTCAGAACCAACTCATAAAGGAAGATGCCATTTTCCCTTTGTCATCCCTTTTGACACATAATTACAATGAAGAACTTTTTCCTATTAGCAGAAAAGCTATTTCTGAAGAGTAATAATCCTGGATATTGAAACTATTAATAGCTTTTTAAAAGTTAAAAAGATCTTCCATGTACATGTATAATACAAAAGCCCAAATATTTTCTTTTTGGAAAGTAATGTATTAAAGCAATCTTTGCAGGAATTTAAAAAAAAAAAAAAAAGGAATGAAGTCCTGATGCATGCGACAACCTGGATGAACCTTGAGGACATTATGCTGAGTGAAATAAGCCAGATACAAAAGGACTAACATTGTGTGATCTCACTGATATGAACTAATTATAATAAGCAAACTCATAAAGTTAGAGTCTAGAATAGAGGTTACCAGGGGATAAATTG
Organism: Cabassous unicinctus; assembly: GCA_029593785.1. Taxonomy (NCBI): domain Eukaryota; kingdom Metazoa; phylum Chordata; class Mammalia; order Cingulata; family Chlamyphoridae; genus Cabassous; species Cabassous unicinctus. The sequence goes on from JAQZBX010088477.1 coordinate 6,151, forward strand.
GGGGTAGAGAATGGGGAACTGATGCTTAATTTGTACAGAATTTCTATTTAGGTTGATTGTAAAGGTTTGGAAATGAATTATGGTGATGGTAGAATATTATTGTGAATGTAATTAGCACTGAATTATGTATGTGAATGTGGTTGAAAGGAAAAGTTTTGGGTTGTGTATGTTACTAGAATGAAAGTTAGAAGATAAAACATGGGACTGTATAACACAGTGAACCCTGTTATGGATGTTGGACTGGGGGTGGGGGTTAATAGTACAAACACAAGAATGTTCTTTCAAGAATTATAACAAACGTATGACACTAACACAAGGTGTTAATAATAGGGTAGTATATGGGGGGAAATACACCTAATGTAGACTATGGACAATAAAAAAAGAAATCAGCTTGATATCAACATAATTTGCCACTTAGTTTCCCCCTTATATCACCTACACCCCTATAGAGAAGAGATATGAAGCAGGGAGGACTGGCACCAGACAGCGCCGAAATAGCCTCTTCCTGTAAATGTTGCTCCTTGTGGTATTTCTGTTATCTCCCTCTTTGGGGTTCTTAGTGCAATCTCTATCTGTGTCCTCCTCAGGAGGAGAAGGATGCTTCATCACTCTCTCCAGCCTGTGGGGTTAGGGCTTGTGTGACCTCTGACCCCAGACCCCAACAAAATCTAATATTCCCTCTGCCACAGGCACATGGAAGTCAAGAGCCTTGAGACACGCACTAATATGCTCTGTGTCATTCAGGAATTGAATTGGCTTAGTAGAGCAGAAAACCCAAATGACAGCGGTTTAAAGCAAACAGGTGTTTGTTTTTGTCTCTCATAATTGGATAACCAAAAGTTGGAAATTCAGGGCAGCCTAGCATCTCCATAATGTCATCCAGACCTCAGCCTCACTCCAGCTTTCTCCTCTGCTACTGTAGGGTGTGACCCTTGAACTCACATTCACAGGTTGGTTGCTGGAGCCACTGCCATCATGCCCACAGTCCAGGCAGGAGCTGAATGTGCCCCCTTTTTAAGGAACTTTTCCAGAGGCCCAACCCAACGACTTATACTTATATCTCATTGTCTAGAACTGCATCACATGGCAGTTCCTCATTTATCTTCAAATGAGGCTGGAAAATGTCACACTTTAGCTGGAACAATTTCCACACACACCCCTCCCAAAAGACAAGACACTATTAGTAAGGAAGACGCAGGGAGCAGAGAGTAGATCAGGAATTGGCAGCCTGTATCATATATGCCTAACACCAATGTTCCGATTGGGGGTCCTGAGACTGGCAGCTACTATTTGTGTCTATCTTTATTCCCCACCTAAATGATAAACCCATTTGCAAACAGAAATAGCACATTATTCTTTTTGCTACTTCCTCTTCCCCCACTCCAACCTTCTAACTTCCTACTGCCCCAACTCAATAAATGCTTATTTTGAAAAGAAACAGAAATGACTTTCACGGTTAACCACATACGCCTTCTAATGAATTTTCCATTACTTACTTGAAATCGTTATTTTAATCATGTATTATCACCTTACATTTCATAAGTTTATGTAATAACTCTTCAACTCAGTTGCAATCTCCTAAGAATCTGTAAGTGCTAAATGCAGTGACTTTCACATAGTGGGTGCTTTAGTTAATTGTCAAATTTATTTAATGTGGGTTCTAGTCCTTAGAGTAATTACTACACAATAGTAATTTGATATCTGTTCAGTGCTTTAGAGCTCACACAAACTCCTTCATAAACAATTCTTTTACATAAGTAGCAAGTAGCCGCTGTACTGCTGTAATTATGCTTTTTTTTTTTTTAACAGGTGATGAACTGGAGCTCAAGAAGTTACATTACTTGCTCAAAGGCATTCAATTAGCCTTTGGAGACTGGGACTCAAATGCAGATTTTTTGACTTCAAGTCTAGCACTTCTCCATTAAACCACTGCAGCCCTCAATTCCCTCATTTTTTTTAATGAAAGAAATTAACCTAGATGATTTCTAATGCAGTGTTGTCCAATAGAAATAGAATGCAAGTCACAAATGCAAGCCACGTATGCAATTTTACTTTTTAATAGTCACATTAAGGGAGGCGGGTGTGGCTCAGTGGATGGAGCCCCCGTTTACCATGTGGGGGGCCGGGGTTCGCATCCCGGGGCCTCCTTGTGAGGGCACGCCGGCCTGAGCGGTGCGGTGGGCTGATGCAGCAACCTCACGGCAGGAAGCGGGTGTGGCGCAATGGATAGAGCACCCGTTTGCCATGTGGGAGGCCCCGGGTTCGCTTCCCGGCGCCTCCTTGTGAGGGCAGGCCGCCTCGCGCGGCACCGTGGGCTGATGCGGCAGGACCTCGCGGCGGGGGGGAGATAAGCGGACACAGAGAGGACGCGCAGCGAATGGACACAGCAGCACGGGCAGCAAGGGGGGGATAAATAAAATAAAATAAATAAATCTTAAAAAAAAAAAAATAGTCACATTAAAAATGTAAAAAGAAACAGATGAGGGAAGCGAATGTGGCTCAAGCAGTTGAGTGCCTGCCTCCCACACAGAGGTCCTGGGTTTGGTCCCTGGTGCCTCCTAAAAACAAAAACAAAAACAAAAAAACAACAACAAGCAAACAAATGAAAAAACCAACTCAGAGGAGCAGATGTGGCTCAGTGGTTGAGTGCTGGCTACCCGCATATGAGGTCCCAGGTTTCAATCCCTGGCTTCAGTACAAGAAACAAGAGAGAAAGAGAGAAAGAGAGAGAGGGAGAGAGGAAGGGAGGGAGGGAGGGAGGGAGGAAGGAAAGAAATGAAAGAGGTGAAATCAATTTAATAAGACCTTACCTTTTCTCTTCCCTTCCCTTCCCTTCCCTTTTCTTTTCTTTTCTTTCTTTTAAGAGGTACCAGGGATTGAACCTGGGACCTCATACATGGGGAGCAGACACTCAACTAACTGAGCTATACCAGCTCCCCAAGACTATTTTATTTAACTCAAAATATTCTAAATATTTTGTGATATTTTGCAATCAAGATTAAAGAATAGGAATAACATATTTTACATTCTTTTTTCACTGAAATCCAATGTATTACACCTTCAGCTCATCTCAGTTCAGATTAACCACATTTCGGGTGTTCAAAAGCACCACCTGGTGGTCACTGTATTGAAAAGTGCAGCGCTATGGTTTGAAGTGTAAATCTAAATTTAAAATTAAGCTCTGAAATTTCAGATTTCCTGACCAAGCTCCTTTAGAAATTACTTATTTTCCATACAGTCTTGCAATAAAGGAGGACTGAGTCTCCAACAATAATCTCCAGTAGAAAGCTGTTTTTCTTCTATCCCTCACAAAGCACCACTACCATCCGGTGGCAGCCTCCTGAATTGCAAGCAAATTCCTCAAGATGAAATAATCTGGCTCATGGATGGTGTTTTTTCAAAGCATGTTCTATTGACCATCCACATCTGATTTACCAGAAAAGCTTGTTAAAAATATAACTATTGTAACTTATAGACTATAGTTAACAACAATATTGTAATACTTTTGTAGCAAAGGCAAAGAAGGTGCAATGCTAAAAGTCAAAAAAAGAATATGGGATTTAGTTTTATAAAATATGAATTTGATCTGTCTTTTTTTTTTTTTAATTCCTTCATTAACAAGGAAGGCCTTGGTCATGTCATTTAACAAATCTATGCTCATTCATTCATCTTTTGGAACAATGGAGAAACAATTCAGTTTTCCTTGGGATTAAATAAGATAAATGTGATTAGACAGGATTTTTTAACGTAATGCTTCCATACATATTGAGCTGCCTTTTGTCAGTTATTTTTTGAAGTCAAAGTTTTTCTAAAATAAAAAAAGTTAAATTAAATTTTTAAAAAAGCACGTTTCTGGTTCCCACTGAATCAGCACCTCCAGGACAGATTCCAAACATCCACATTTTTAATAAATTTCCCAAGTGATCTCCATGTATACTACAACTTGAGAAGCAAGATAATGCAATCATAGAAAGTTCAGTGGCAGCAAACAGTCAGAAGGGGGCTTGTTTTTTCACAATGCTTTTCCTTGATATGCCTGAGTCTACTTGCTTTCTTTTTGTAGCCTGCATGGAGTTGTGTTCTTGTTGTATATAAGCAGAAAGATAAAACGACCTCACACACATACACACACACACAGAGTTAAAAAGAATCAATAACCCAATCACTTTAAAAAGACTTAAAGAAAGGAAGACATTTACATCCTCCTCTGTTAAGTTATATAAGTTAAAATTACACTCATACACATGCATCCATCTCAAGGCCTAACGTGAGCCAGCCTCTGCTGCCCACTCTAGCCTCTATGTTCACACCTCATGACCAGTCCCTTCACCGCCTTCCCCTACCTCCTTCCCTGACCTCTGAGCCTTTACAATGCTGTTCCCTCCATCTGGCACAGCACTTCCCTCCTTTCCCCATCAATGACAGGTCATCCCTAAGGACGCAGTCCAGGCATCAGAGACTCAGGGACCCCCTCCCCTGGGGAGTCCTCCGGGCTGTCCTCCCAAAGTGTCCCATAGAGTGGTTATCTGCATATTGCTCCTTGGGGACAGAGGTGTGTCTTTGTTCTCAATATCTCTACAACGGAGCAAAAACCTCTGCCACAGAGCAGACATTTTAAAATAGTCGCTGAGTGAATAAATGTTGTCTAACGCAGCAAGTAGTTCATCCGTTTTAAAAATAATAGTGCTACCGTATCTGAAAGATGCTAACGAGGTAGCCCTCCTGCACATGTTGCCTTTAACAGGTATCTTGTGAGGGCACAGTAACTTCACCCGTAGCTGTAATGCTGGCATTTCAGACATTAGGACTAGCTGGTCAGGAGATTTCGTGTGGGGGAACAAAGAGGGAATTGATTTGGGCACCCATGAAGGGATTGAGGCAGGGAAGGGTGCAGGGAGAGGGTAGGAACAGGGCGATAGGAGGTTGTTCTCGCCACCTCCCAGGAAGGGAGCCACTTCCCCAGAGGACAGAGGCCTGCTGCGGCTTGCCCGGCTGCTCTGACAGAAGCCAGCTGCAGCTAGGCCTGCCCCGGGAAGGCATGCTCAGCCTGGGAACCGCATGCTGCTGTTTGCCTCCGGGGACAAGGGCACAGGGAAGGGTAATTGACTTGTCTCCCAAATTTATTTATTAATTCCTAGCTGCTCCATTTGATGTGGTTCCCAGGAGGCACGCAGTTGAAATCTGCCCCTCCTTCTGGCCCCGGCCTGAACGCTGAGGCCTGCACCGCAGCGCCTGAGGGAGGGGCCGAGCGCCAAGCAGGCAGGGGGTGGGGACGGGTGCCCACCTGTGCTGCTGGCCCTGAGGGACTCAGCTGACTAGGGAGTGGGCTCCGGGCAGAGGGGCTCCGAACCCTGAGCTCGGCAGCGCCCAGGCCCTAGACTGGGCTGCAGGAGCCACGGGCCACCGCGGCCTGCGCTGCCGCAGGAGCACTTCAAGGCGCCTGGCCTCTGCTTCAGCTGCCCCAGCGCAAAGGAGAAGACAGTGACCGCTGATGCGCCCTTATAAGGCCATGAGAGGAGATGGAATGTGATCGGAGTAGGGGGTGCTATTGCCAGGAAGGGAGCCGAATCACTGGGAAGGCAAACGTTGTGGGGCATTATTTCTCTAAGTGCAGGGTTTAAGCCATACCTTTCCTCCCGACTTGAGCTTTCTGAATTTCCCATGTTTCCCTACAATTAGCATAAATGAGTTTTACAACCAGGGAAACAGAATAAACAAAAGATGGGAAATTTGTGGACAGAGATGGTGCATGTGCCTAAAATGTCATTCTGCTGGAGGCGAGGCATATGACATCTGGATAAGTAGGGCAGACACAGAGGTGAGGGAGAAAGGGGGTCCTCCCTCCCAAGCCAGGAAGGCACTCCAGATGGAAAAGCAGGGTGGAGCCTGAAGGGTCAGGCGCAAGGTTGGTGACTTGGATGCACTGAGGTAGAGGAAATGGGAGCCAGGCCTTGAGATCCTCCACCCCAAACCCAAGGCCGCGTCTCCTCCCCCCTCGGCAGTTGCGTGGGCAGCTCGGTGACCCTTGGCTGGTGTGCTCCAGCTGAGCGGGTTGAGGAGGGAGTGGCAGTCCAAGGAGAGAGGAGTCGATGGCAGAAGTCAGGAGCTCTTGCTGTTCCTTCATGCATGCCCACCTGGGCCCCAGGTGTGTGCTTGTGAGTGCAGCCCCAGGCAGAGCTATAGGCTGAGGATGCTCGGGGGTGGAGAGGGTGGCCAGCAACCCTGATCCCCTTACTACTCAACCCATGACTCCCCGCCTCACTCCCATCTGACCCCCTGGAGGAGTTGCTAATGAGGAAGAAAATTGCAAAGGACTCAGAAAGCAAGCAGCAAGCCTCAGTGCTAGGAACCCTCCCTGCCCTGAGGCAGGTGGCATCTGGTGTCCCTGCCCATGGAGGTTCTGGGAGAACTGGCTCAGATCCCATTACTGACGCCTGTCTGGAGCACCAGCCTCTGCTGAATTAGTTCAATGGTTGGTAGCCCTGTATTGACAGTCCCACTTCCACATGGGCAGGTTCAAAACCTAGAATCCACCCCTTTCCTTCACTCACCCACCAAAGGACCACTTTCGCAAGGCGGGGGC
>JAQZBX010088478.1:0-12741 GCA_029593785.1 Cabassous unicinctus
TACTTATCAAGAAAATCATCTGGATGATGAAATAGAGTGAATGGCCGGAGGGAGTGGCTACAATAATAGAGTGGGCAGGAAAGGCCTCTCTGAGGTGGTAACTTTGACCAGGATGAATGTAGAGGAGTGAGGAAGAGAATGGGGAATAGCAAATGAAGTTAGAGAGTGGGCTCGGGCAGGATCACGAAGAGCCTTACAGGAGTTTTATAAGCAGGGGAGTGACGAGATCTTATTTTTAGGAGAGACCACTCTGCCTGTTGGGTAGAGAATGTGTCGTGGGCTTGCCAAGAGGACTACACTGACTCCAGTGGTTCTCAACTAATGGCGATTTTGCTCCCCGAGAATATTTGGCAATGTATGAAACATTTGTGGTTGTCACAACTAGGGCAGAGGGGGTCCACTGGCATCTAGTGGGCCGAGACCACAGATGCTGCTAAGCATCCTGCAGTGCACCAGGCAGCCCTCCACAATGAAGAATCATCCGGCTCAAAGGTGGCAAGGTGGAGAGGCCCTCATCACCATAGAAGCCGCAGAACAGAACAAGTTATATAAAATTCTAAGGGGTCTGTGTATGTGTGCAGGGAAGCAAAGAAGCAAACTATGGAAAGAAAAGAGTAAATAAGAGAAAGCTGTAAAGCCAGACCTATAGTCACTCCTAACATGTAGTCATCAGCTAGCATCACCTCTTGTACCAAGAGCAAGGACACTGAACTCTAGAGAAGGGATGAATGCTCTTTAATTTTTCATTGCATCCTCAGCGAAGTGACTCCCATAGATGGAGAATGCAGTTAGTCTTATTTTTCTTTAATTCCATTTATATTACATTATACTAATGCATAGAAACCCTTGCTGATGGCACTTCTCATCTTTGGGTGTGTCTTCCTTTCAATAAATTAATAATTTGGCCTTTGAAATTTTAATTCTTCTATTAATTAATGACTGGGATTGAAACTGTTCTTTGTAACAACGCTTGAATCCTTTTCCATTAATCTGTCTAGAAACACAGACAACATTCCATAATGGGCAGCACTGTCAGAAGGTTGTTCTAGGTTATGTTGCTGCTTTTTCCATGAAGAGGCTGATGTGACAGGGCTCCCCAACCAATTATTATGCTCAGTCCTAGAGAAGGGAGCCCCTGGGATGCTGTTATTTCCCTTTGAAGGATACTTGACTTTCACTGAACATCTGCCTTGCTTAATGTACCTGTACCAAATGTGAGCAGCTGAACTGAATATGTTATTCAAGAAATGCAACAAGCAAGAAGCCATTTTGAAAACCCAGGACCTTTGCCAGTAGACTCAAATATAACTTAGACACTCAAAGAACAAAATAAAACAAAACTTTAAACATGGGTTTCCTTTAAGGTCTGTATGTCTTGATTGGTCACATCCAGTGAAAATCACAAAAAATAATGGAAAAACAAAGAGTATTTATTTATGTAAGAAATGTGAAGATCATTAGAGTTAGTAGAATAAATTTAGTCCTAAGGTGAGGCAATATATAAGCTGAAAAATATTTTTTAAATTCAAAATACCAGTTAATACTGATGAGGCTGGCAAGTTTATTGCTCTCAGACTGTACGGGGGTGGGGAGGCTAAAATAATTACAATCTTTCTCAGAAGCAGTTTGGGACCATCTCTCAAGAACATTTTTAGAAGTTCATGCTTTGTGATTTGACAACTACCCTTCTAACTACTCTTCATCCTAAGTGAATTATCAGAGAACACACAGATTTATAAACAAAGATATTTGCTGCAGCATTAATTAATAATAGGAAGAAATGGTAACAATAGTCAGGGCATAAAATTATTTTTTTCAGTATGATCCAAATTGTGTTGCAAGTACAATTTACGTATACATGATTATACATATATTATATATATATTCCTATCTGTGTGCAGAAAAAGACTGGGAAGGAAATACACAAAATTATTTACAATGATTATCTTTGGATTGTGAGTTTGTCATTGCTTTTATGCTCCTTGTTTCTTCCTTTACTTTTCAAATCTTCTAAAATAACACTTCATTACTTCTATAATCATCAAGAGTGATATTTTTAAATGACGAAAGACATGTACATTATAAACATATGTCAATATTATTTTTGGTGGTGCTTCTTGCTGAGGTATACTCCATTTTTCTATTGGATCTCTTAAATGTTAATGGGATAATCAGTTAATTTAATTTAACAAACATTTGTTGATGCCCTGTGAAATGTCTGCCACGGTCTGAGGAGACGTGAATAAGCAGTACACTTTCTACTCTTAAAGATATTACAGTTTATTGGGGGAAAGAAATCTAAAGAAAACTTTTCTGTCCCTGGTACTAGCACTTTAATGTATGTAAGTAGGCAGAGGTCCTCTTGGGCATAAACAGCAGGTGCTCCTTCCTCCACCTGGGGAGACCAGCAGTACGGTCAAAGACATAAGAGGGAAAATGAGTGTACAGGATTACAGAAGCCAAGGAAAGAAAATGAATGAAGAAAATGAGGAGGCCAAGCTGTCCCATGCTGCCAAAAAATCAAAGAAGACAAAACCTGAGATGTGAAGTAAAAATATAGCTTGGGTAGCTTGGCTTCTGGATGCTTATCTAGTCACATATTCATTCCTACCCAAGGAGAGATGATAAATGACATGTCTATTGCCTTCTCCAGCCTCAAGACCAATTTACCATTCCCTCAATCAGACTCTCGTTTATGAGTAAAATCCCCCCTCTTACCCCTCGATTATACCTTCACAATCCTGATCACTCCATTCTCCACTTTTTCCACCTCCCAAATCTTCCAGCTCTCTTCTCTGCCAAAGAAACACATTCCACGATGCTTCCAGCACCAATGGTTTTTAAGACAGGGAATTCATCACTTAAGCTTCAGGGAGGGTCAATCCCAAGGAGATTCAAGGAACTGGTCAGAGGTTATTTTCAACCAAGACAGGTTGTCCTCCCTGATGTTGTCAAGTCAGGCATTAAGATGGATTGCCTTAATCCAGGTCCTTTGCATTAATAAACACCAGATCCAAAGGGAATAGCCCAGAGCAGAGGTGTCTCTAGAGGGAGTCACACCAGCAGTCCTTTTATTCAATAGCCGTACAGATACAATAATTACCAGTATAGAGCCATTTAACCAATAAGAGCTGAGTCTATTTGGTGTTGTAAAGTATAAATAAGTAACTAAAATGGAAATGTTATTGTTGTTTTCCATGCAGAGTTCAGAGACAATTCAAGAAAATGTAAAATACCATTACCAAAGTGTAGACACAGTATGCTAGTTGCACAGACTCCTAATAGCTGCTATTAAAAAAAAAATGAGGATTCTTGTTTAAAATTCTGAGAATTTCAGATAAGCTTTGTATTTCTCCAAGAGGATGATAAAATATGTAACATTTCTTAAGTTATATGACCACAAAATCTCTTTTTGTGGAGTATTTTGCAGGGCTAGGGTTTTCGTTAGGAAATGTGACATTAGAAATCATAGAACCTCAGAATTAGAAGAGATCTTAGAACAGCAGTTCTCAACCATGGCCTTACATTACAGTCACCTAGGATTTAAAAATCCCAATGTCCAAGGCATACCCTAGACTAATTAAATTAGAATCCCTGAGATCAAAACCCAAGCATCAACATTTTTAAAGCTCCCGGGGAATTCCAATGATCAGCCAAGCTGAGTGCCACTGTCTTTGAGTCTACCCAATGGACTCAATTCAGTTCCTCCCACCCAGTGATGGAAGCCTTTGTTCAGCATCCTGGATATCTTGTTGTGTTAGCTCTTTAATAATAGGGAATTCTGTGCCCCTATGAAACAGTGAAACATTCCTCTGCTGTGTTAAGCAAATATGAAACACTTTGTGTCTACAATTCCATTTATTTTGATAATACCTTATATTGCTAAAACTGTAGGGCAATTGCTATATTCCTTCTTCCATCAATAAATGAGTGGATCATATTTTTTTTTCTCCTAGTTGTTTGAACATAGTGATCCAGATAAAATTCAGACATGGATAAAAAAATAAAGCTTCAAATTTATTAATAAAGTTCTAGCAGCAAATATTGAAAACAGATAACCAGACAGAGAGTGCAGAATATTAACTGTGACATATAATATTTAAGGGCAGAAATTTTTATTAATATTTATATATCTAATATGTGCAATCTAGGAGTCAAAATAGCAGGGTTGTTTTTTGCATTAGGCAGGCATTGGCCCAGTGAATCTAACTAGCCTCTAGGGCTTAGAGTAAGACTGTCTTGGAGATGAGAGCTGATAGAGGCTCCTTTGCCAAACTTTGCCTTGGTAGGAACATTAAATAATTTTATTTATAGTTCCCCTAAGTTCTGCTTTGCTTCTTTGCAAGGAATTATTTGGAATCCAAGTTGTATTATGAAGCAGTGCTTCAGTTGAGTAGTTAAAGCAACAATACTTGAATTACAGGTACTCCAACCAGACGAACAACCAATCAAAATCCAGGGGCCTGGAAAAGAAATACATTTGGGATGAGTCAATATGTTTTATGTGTGTCTGTTAAAATGCCTGATAATGTAATCCCTTGCTACTCATGGATTTCATGTAAATTCTTCATTGAAGCTAACAAAAATATTTAGTGCTTTATCCTTAAAAGTGAGAAGGTTTATGACAAGGTAATTGCATTATTTATTTGAATTTTAAAATAGAGCCCAATTTCAAACTGACTTTCTTGAACCAGCTATCTGATCTTATAGTCACTAATCTTTATTTTCCTCCTAATCCAATTTCCTTTATTTGCCTTGCTAATGACTGTTTTGCTTAAGGAATTAGGGATAAAAATGATAATGCTGTATAATTAAGTATGTAGATTTGGAGCTTTTTGTTTGTAAATGCAATGTATTCAAAGAGCCAGATCTTGGTACTAGATAATTTGTGAAATTATATATTGCATTAGTAATGTGCTAAGATAGTCAAGAAAATCAGAATTCCAGGATTATATCATGTCCAATTGCTGGTGGTCCGTAAATATACCGTAAATGAATCTAAGTAGACCTTCAAAAACCCACTTTATTGAATTAAATATGCATTTTAATAGTCCAATAAAACATCACTGAAAGATAAACATTTCAAATTACATTGCCCAATTTCAACATAGTAATCCATTGAATTTCATGTCTCTAGGAAAAATAAATAAGATTGCAATTATTTTTCATGACAATTTTGTATCTAATTTAAATGATACTCCATCATAAATCTGATGGCTTCTATAATCATGGAGAAAAGATATCTTTGTTTCCAAACAAGTTTGTTGGGTATTTTGAAACTTTGAATATAAGGGGGACATAAGAGAATGTGTAGCATTTATGCTAAAGAAAAGGAAACACAGGGAATGAAGCTGAAAGGATGGGGGGATTTGTGGTTGTGTTCAATTTTGTGATGGGGCTGCTGTCATGTAAAAGAGGGATTAGACTTTTTCAGGTCCTTCTGAAGGCTCGAGTTCACATAGAACTATATTTCAGAATACTTAATAAGGGAATATTTCCAACACGTCAGAAGTGTGTCAAGACAGAAAATCCTCAGAAGGAGGTGAGTCTTTCATGAGTAAAGGTATCAACCCCAGGCTTGGAAACTCTATCTGGAATATTGAAGAAGGGGTTCCGGCATCAGAATCGAGGATCAGCTGCATTATTGTTACAGTCTGTTTCTACCCCAAAATCTTAGAATTTTCTGAGATTAGTTGCAACTAATTGGAGATTGTTTAATAACCAAGGAATACCAATAAATAGCCAATAAATAAATCATTTGAAATATCAGAAATCAGAATCAACTTAAAATAAAACTTTTAACCTAAGCTGCAGCCACTGGGAGACACACAAATTGTTGCTATAAGAAACATTCTTTACGAAAAATCTGTGGAGATAAGTTGATATTTTTCTGTATATGGTCATCATTTTTGAAAATCACATTTTTTTATATTTCACATTAAATACCCACGTTTAATATTTGCTATCTCTAGACTGGGGTTTTGTATTATATTTATTTTCTTCTCCTCATTTATGTTAAAGTATTTGTTTTCTAAAAAAGGAGATAGTTAATTGAGAAATAAATTTTAGTAAAACATTAGAACTAAGTATGTTTTGACTGTATGTGTCATGGCAGAATGAAACTAACAACTGAGAAATTTGGATGATTCTTCATCAAAGCCTCCCTTTGACCTTTTCTGAATATTGTAAAATTTTAAAAAGTTTAAGTACTTAAATTATTAATTATCTAAATTTGTCCTTTAATTTCTCAGTGCAGAAGCAGCTTATGTATTCCATTGTCTGAAAACTCACACAAAGTAATAAAATATATTTTCCTGAAAGTGAGAGCATTCCCCAAGTGTCTTTTACAATTGAATTGTGTTTTAAGGACTACTTAAAATTTTTTAATATTTTAATTGCCAATCAAATCATTGTTGATAATTACTTGGAGTTATAATCTCAGCAGCTGTAGCAGCTAGGCGGCTTGTGGTAGACTGAATCATGCCCCCCACAAAGACATGCCCAAGTCCTAATCCCCAGCTCTGTGGGTGAGAACTCATTTGTAAATGGGATCTTTGAAGATCCTATTAAGATGAGGCTAAACTCAAAGAGGTTAGGCCTTAATCTGGCATGACAGGAGTCCTTAAAAGCCAAGGAAATCTGAGCACGGAAACACAAGGCACAGCACGAGGCAGAAAGAGACATATTGTCATGTGATGGAAGCAGAGGCTGTTTGACAACAAGCCATTAGAACGCTGGAGACCTCAGAGAAAGCATGGCCTACTGACACCTTGATTTGGGGCTTCTAAACTGTGAGCCACTCAATTCCTGTTGTTTAAGTCAATCAGTCTGAGTTTTTGTTATAGCAGCCCTGGCAAGCTAAGACCAGGGAAGAAAAAAAAAATAGCAAGAAGTAGTTCTGGCAAAATTCAACATTTTACCACGCTATAGCATTGTCGTCAAAATCCAGGCAACACCCACCTGATATAAATGCAGGGGAAACTCTTATTCTTCTGCTTCCTGCTGGAAGTTCCTGCCACAACTTTCTTCATATTTATGCTATGACTGCAAGTTAAAGATATCCCAGATAGACTCAGAAAAGGATTCATGCTCCACAACTTTCAAGACTCTGAAAATTCTGGAAATAACTGAGGGAACAACTTGGCTTTTAAGTGAAATTTCTAGATGCTACCAGGCTCATCCAATGTGTAATTCATTGTTCTAGGAGGTGCAATTTTGGGGTCAGTACAAATAAACTATTGTGACATTCGGAAAAATCTGGCTGTCCTCTTTGGGCTAATACCAGATGCATGGGTGAACAAACAGCTAGAGGCAGCAACCCTTGGATAAAGAATGGTGCTATCTAGAGCCACTTGCTTGGTTCCCTGCTTCCATATTCCTTCTCTCACCTGTACTGGGGCTACCTGGTCCCCTCCTGAAAACTCAGTTCCATTCTCCAGCTCTCATGACCAATTTGGTCCTTTGTCAGGGATTGTTCACAGTCCCATTTCAGGACTCAAAACAAACGTTGAGTTAGCTTAACTCTAACCTGCGTTTGATCCTTTGCCCCAGTTCTGATATTCAGCTTCTGACCAAGACTCCATCTTTCACCTCTATGCTGACAAATGATTCCTGCTTTGTTCTCCTGTTTGGAAGCATGGCCAGGAAGCCAGTCTCTTTGAATTTTGTCTTTGTGCTTAAGAGGTTGAATCACTTTCATGTTTTTGAGGCTTCCAGATATTGTTAAATAAACATAGAATCACACAGATATGTCTAAAATAGAGTTACAAAAATTGCAGTATTCTCTAAATGTTTACTTTGAATAAACTGATGCTTTTAGCATGCAAAATGTTCAACACAATATAATTGTGTAAGTTTCAAGAAAATTATAGAACTCATTTCTAAAAATCAATTCAAAATGCATTACAGGAAATGTAGCAGGAATATGCTTAAGCATAAAACAGTGCGATGAATGACTCTGTAGTGCAATCACTGTAGCCTGTGCCTGTCCTCATCATAAGATGTGCTGATGGCAGAGTCCTTAATGCCTACAGGTCTGCTTTTCCTCCCTCCACCCTGCTCTGTGCCTGGTGCTGGTTTGTATGGGCAGCTCAACACACTCCCTTGCCCTTTGGCTTCCAGTTGGGTTTGTCAATGAGGGGTAATAGCTGGAGGTTTGAGGGATGATGAGACACGGTTCCCGAGTTCCCATTCTGCTGGGTGCCCTTGGCTGTACCTATGGCCACATCTCCTATAGGGTCATCTTCTCCACACAGCTTCTCTGTCTTCAAGTTTTCCTTATAGCTTCCCTGCTGTGCCCCTTCAGGTTTAAGAAGGGTAAAATCTCCCACTAATGCAGTTCCAGGATGTTGCACCATCCCTTGTGGGTGTTCTTTACCTGGCTTGCACCTTGGAAGTAATCTCCTCATTCAGCTTTCCTCAAAGTGCCCAATTTGAGAGAGCCATCTGTTTCCGGATATGACTCTGATATAGCAGATAATGTCAAAATTCTAAATTGAGTTTCTTAGTAATGTGAAGTCAAGGTCAAATGACCCTTCTGATCCTTTTCTGTTGACTCTAGGTCTCCACTTCTATTTACTCCTAAAATTAGAGCCCTGGGCCTGACCCAGTCCTGTCACTGGTTTCTTACATGCTATGAACCTTCAAATTTTGGCTTCCGCACATTTTATGTTCCTGGTTTTTTCTTTGCCAGGCTGTGGTGCAAATCAGAGCATCTCTATAACCTTTGGCAGAGACTTCCTGATGCCATCCACCCACCTGCATGATTATTTACTATTATTTGTCCACATGCTCTCTGAATACCTGCCTGCCTAGACCTTCTCCAACCTCTGCAGCTCCCTGTACCACCTGCTCCATCTTGGTGGATATAGCTCCTCTCCAACCTCTCCATCCTACTGAATCTAACACTCAAATTCTCATCCATGCCACAGTAGTTTCCATTTATGGGGCTTGGTGTGGAGATAGTTCCTATGTTCTCTTCCATAATCACAGCAACATCTTTTCTTCATGTATAAGAGTTGTAAGAAATTTACATGTAGCCACTATTCACTTTCAGAAATGTGGTTTACTCTGAATTCTCTTACTTGCCTCCCTCCACTGCCCCCCAGTAGAAGGTATCCATAGCTCTCCTCCTTCCATGTCTCTGCTTTGTTAAATATACATTTATAATGAAGTCATATAGAAGAAGGCAAAATGGCTCTGGGACCTTGACCGGTAGGTGCCATTACTATGGAGAAGAGTCCAGAAACACACTTAAGACACTGGTAGATATTTGGGGGGAATGGACAATTCGGAATGCACCTGCATGTGGTTGGGTCACACCAATCAATTTCCTAACAGGTAGAGCAGGAAAGCTGCTCAGAATTGTTCTGTTGCTATACAAAGTCTACCATCAACTTTGCTGCTCTCTGTCAAGTACCTTAGAATTTCAGAAACAAGATTTGGAGTTAGATTGAGTGGAGCTTACCTTTAAATCATTTTAGGAAAAGCATGAGAACATTGTGCCCTGTGAAGCAATAAGATGAAAGTAAAAACTATGTGGGATATTTTATACCAAATTAATAATATAACTGAGGTGACCAATCAAGAACTTACTTTCCTACCAACACTGGCCTAGATTATTTGATCTGGTCTCTGTCTATAGGCTTGTGGCTTCCAAATTTAAATCTCTAGTCCAGACCTCTTCCCTAACCTCCAGATTCACTACCTAAATGCGTTCTCTGCATATCCATGTGGAAGTCAACCAAGTATCTCACACTGAATGTGTCCAAAACTAAGACTATATTCTTCCCCCTAAAACTGTTTCTCCCTCAGTCTTTCCTGCCACACTAAATAACACTTCCATTCTTCCAGTTGTACAGGTAAATAATTTTTATTCCTCTCTTTGTCTCACAGCCAACCTGTTAGCAAATTGTGTCAGCCCTTCCTTCTAAATATCCAGAAATAGATCACCACTCGCCACCTCCACCGCTCCAACCCTGGTCCAAGCTACATCATCTCTTGCCTGGACTAACACAGCCTCCTACCTGTGGAGACTACATAAATGACATTTATTCTACACAAAGGAAGCAAAGTTACCCGTTTAAAAGGTTAGTCAAATTATCTCACTCCACTGCTCAAACCCTAACCCACACAGCATAAAACCTAAATTCTTTACCAAGGCTCACATGGGGCTCCATTGTCTGCCCCACAGTCTTCTCTTGTCTCTTTCCTGCATCTTCCTGAGGATGCCTCCTATCTCTCTCTCTCCCTTACTCTGTTCCAGCCACAGGAGCATCCTTGGTCTTCCTTATGCTCGATCCGACTCCAGGGACTTTGCCAAGACTGCCTGGAACAATCTTTACATCTGCATGCCTTGCTCCATTACTTCTTTAAGGTTCCTCCTCAATTGTTATCCTATCATAGAGGGCTTTCCTGCTCATTCTATATCAAATAGCATGTCCTGCCACATCATTCTTTATTCCCTTATCCTGCTTTATTTTTCCTGATAGAATTTAATGTATTTAATTTTTATTGCCCATCTTCTTCAAGAGCATTTAAACACCTTGAAGGTAAGGACTTTCTATCCTCAGCACCTGAAGAGTACCAGAAACATGGCAGCCACTTGTAATATTTGTTGATTGATTGATTGATTGATTGAATGAATGAATGATGTACTTTGGTTCTCATTTAATGTTTCTTAAAATGGAAACCTGTGTGTTTGTACAGCCTAGCACATTATCTAGAACGCAACAGACCGTGATCCAGGCATTCACAATGTCCCAAGGATGTGAAATTGAGAGTTAATTATCCTTTTCAAATTGGCACTGAACCATGGATATTTTATCATCTCTTATATCAAGACTCCTGGAAAACCCAGACTGAGCAATTGCAATTTTCTCCTAAGAAGCCATTTGCTTCTTGTTCATGAAACTCTAAAAAATAGCATCTATGGAACAAAGAGGCTGATGCAGTATAGAGATACATTATCCAGAAGAGCTTAAGATGGCTTCCAGGAATAGGATGTCACCATGTAATAGCATAATAACCTGTCCATTTCTCATTAAAAAGGGAATGAGAGTGCAACTGTCCCCACATATTTATTTTTAAAGCTCCTTCATGAAGTTGTTCTCATAGACTCTAACTGCTGACTTGAAGGAGAAAAGCAAGATTCTAAAATGGAATTTGTAATATCTTGGCAAATAATCACAATATACCATGCCTTTTAAATGTGGAATTAGAAATAGAGGTAGAAAAAAGCATAGGAAAGAAACTGCTGCAGAGAATATAGCAAGAGAACGTTGGAAAATTTTTCACTCTTTCAGATTTAGTTGACTAAAAGATTAGACAGATCAAATATCTTGACCCATTTCTTATGGGTTATCTATATAGAATGCTTACTTGTTTCAGAGAAACTCCTGAGTACTTGGTAATTATTAGTTTTTTAACCTTTATGATATTGGTTAAGATCATAGACTTTGGTGCCAGTTAAACATGAGTTAAATTTTGGCTGTTACTTCCTAATTGTAGGATTGGACCTGTCACTTAGCATCTCTGATCATTCATTTCCTTAATGAGAGTGGTGACAATAATACTCTCCATAGAGTTGTGTGGAAGGATTAAACTCAAACAAATAAAAGAAGGCATGCAGTGCGGTGTATGACATAAATAATAACAACAAATATAACACTAACAGTAATTCAAATAGGCATTGCATAAAGAGGATGAGGAAACTACCTGCTGATTACTCACCCACCCTTGCAGGAGTCCATCCAACTATCCATTTGCATGTGATTTGAAGGGTTTCTAACAAAGCAAAAGGCTTTGGACTCTTGTTTCCAATGCAGAATGGAAGGGAAATTATTTCCCTCTATTTGTCGACATATTTCCCACCTGATTTCACACTAAACATACCTACCAGGATTTGATAACACCTCTCTTTCTCTAGGAACTGACTCAACCTCTCAGCATTAAGTTGGATGCATCCTTTGTGATGCATCCTTCAGCTCCATTCCAAGTACTCCTGGCTACTTCTCCCTTGTACCCTGTGCTCTGGTCATAAAAGACTCCTTACCACCTCCTGAAGAAGGAGACATGATCTCTTACATCCCATGATGTTTGTACCTTCTGATCCCTCTTTCTTTTCACCGGAACCAACTCAGGCTTATCCTTCAAGACTGACCCTAAACATCACCTCTTTGTGAAGATCCTGCTATCCTCCCCCACCAAACATAAGCAGAGATGACTTTTTACTCCTTTGCATCATCACTATGCCTTACTAGAACAACATTATGGCATTTATGAGCCTGTATTGTAACTACTGGTTTATATGGAGCACAGGATTGGGGTCAGACAGACCTAGTGCCTAATTACTACTCCCCATCTACTATGTGACCTTGAGGATTTCATTTTAAGGTCCTTGAGCCTTAGTTTCCTCACCTGTAAAATGGAAATAATAACATTTAGCTCAGAAGATCACTACGAGAGTTCAACGAAATCATGCACACTTTTGTTCAGCCAATGTC
Organism: Cabassous unicinctus; assembly: GCA_029593785.1. Lineage (NCBI taxonomy): Eukaryota > Metazoa > Chordata > Mammalia > Cingulata > Chlamyphoridae > Cabassous > Cabassous unicinctus. Next base: position 12,504 of record JAQZBX010088478.1, read on the forward strand.
TCATATAATTAGTTTTTTACATACACAGTGCTTGGCACATAGAATGAAGCCATTCTTCAAAAAAAAAAAGTGTATAAGGGATATGTTATGTTATTGGGCTGGGAATTTAACAGGGGTTGAAAGACCCAGTCACTGCACTCAAGAAGCACAGAGGGGCAGCAGATATGGCTCAAGCAGTTGAGCAGCTGCTTCCCACATGGGAGGTCCCGGGTTAGGTCCCCGGTGCCTACTAAAAACA
>JAQZBX010088479.1:0-12742 GCA_029593785.1 Cabassous unicinctus
TCCAGATTTTTAGGGTTTTCAAAGGAAAAGGGATATATATATATATAATGAAAAATTTGTCTTTTGATATGGCCATTTGCTTAGGCATTATACACAGAGCCTAATTAAATGAAAAATAGCAGAGGGGAAGATGAAGGCAAACAAGATTAACATAAACTATTATTGAGCCAAAATTACTAACAAGTTGAAATGCATAAAAAGCAAGCTTAAAAATGATGCAGAGGATGAAGGAAGCAATAAAGGCTATTCCTTGAATATGCATCATTAAAATAATGATAACTCCCTTACGTTAATCTAGAATGGTATAGCTAAAACAATTTAAAAATATCATAGGTTTCTCTGGAATTCAGGGGAAACTAAATTAATTGATACTGGACTTATCTGCAAGAAGAATCATATTGAAATTAAGGAAAACTAATGAGTAGAATTGAAGATATATATTCATAAAATTTTTTTCAGAATAACAAAAAATATTTTACTAAAACATAAGATTTACAAAAGTTTCCAGACAAGGCAACACTCCATATAAAATAGTCACAAGCTGTTTTTTGAAGGGAGAATTCTACACTTGACAGCAAAGTCACATTGTTATTAGTGTTAGCTGTGATGTTTGTTTAATGTTCCCATTTTGGTTCAATCAAGTTTGTCCATCTACAGCATCTGAATAAAGTTAGACTTTGCTAGAGGTTATATCCTAAAGAACAACTTTTTAGCTGCTTTTAACCAATGCATTTAACTAGATTACCATAAATGGGGGGAGCTCATAATATTAAAATAATACTCCCTCCTTCCCCTCCTCAAAAATAAAAATAAAATAAAAATACCCACACCACTGCAGCTAACCCTGACAACTACCTTCACTCACAGTACGTTATACTTCAACCATCATGGGGAAATGAATAAAAGCACAGGAGGAGTCACTGCTTTTAAATGTTTCACAACAATCCAGATGATACTTCTAGCCTCTGTTTCTGCTTTATTTGCTAATTTGCATTTAATCTTCAAAAGACTGGAGTCATCTGGGCTCTTATTTTGTAATGTTTCTAAGACTCTGTCTATTAAATGCAAACAAAAAAGGCAGAAGTCTTGGCAGAACAGGAGATGCACTCTTGATAATCAGATCAATTTAAATATTATTCATGGCATAGAGCCTAGTCCAAGCTCTAGCTGTTTTTATTGCTGGGGCTTCTTTGGTCTTCCACTGCTCCACTACATCATTTACTATTGGATCATCTGGATTCAGAGCACTTAACAAAGTGTGGATGGATAGCAGAAATGTGCAGATCTACAATGCTGGAGACCATTTATATTTCAAAATATATAAACATATTCTTCCCAACTTGTTTACATTAGGGTTATAAATTTTGGTCATGCAACATGCTTTAGGGGTTGCCATTGAGTATTCTTCTGGAAGGAATAGTTCAAGTTGAAAAGGCCTTCCCTCAAAGGGGGAATCTTGAGCGCTAGCAATGACCACATGAAAATAATGGGCTCTCATCTGGTTCTGCTTTAATACTGGGAACTGGTTCTGCCAGGAAATGCTGGATTTCCCTGATAATCCTGTGGGGTAGCCCAGCCATCTTGTCAGATCCCTAGTTGCATATCTGGTCTCATCTACAAATTTTAAATGTTTATTGAAGCACTGACCATTTACCATACTCATTGAAAATTAACATGAATGCAAATTGAAGTTACACGATAAATGAAAAAATACAATTTATTGGTAAAATTGAGTACTGGGCAAACTGTTACTTAAAGGAAACAATTTTGGTTTTCTAACTAATTTCCTTTTCACAATAGTGTGGGCATACAGGATTCCAGAGTAAAATATTAAACCATAGAAACATTGAAAGCAACAGAAGTTTTAAAAATTCAGAGATTCAAAAATTCATTTCCAAATCCTTAAATGATAAAAAATACAGAATACATAAGAAAATTTTATTTCACTGAACAAAACTTAGAAACTTTTGAACTACAATGAATATTGTGAACAATATAACAAGTTAAAAAGAAGTAACAAAACATGAAATAAACAGTTGCAAAAAATCATTCACAAAAAAATCATTGAATTTGTATAATATTAAAACGATCTATATTATGGAAAAAATTCTCAGGTATGTAATTCTATAAACCTTCAACAACAAAAAATTAATTTATGTACTGAAAAGTCATTAAGCCCAATTGCTTTGAAAGAGCAAAATATGCTGGAGGTCTTACTGTAACTGGATTTTGTCTAGGTTCTTGACTATGCTACAGAAATGAATTTCAAGAACCCATCAGATTTGTTAGGCCAGTAATTTATTAAGGTAGGGAGGGAAGAGAAATGGGAGAAAATAACACATCATAGGTCCAAGGTAGAGAGGAAGGGGCTGAAAAGTGATAAGTAGGACTGATTTACAGATTACAATATCCAATTATAGAATATAAATGCCCAGATTTTGCTCATATGTTGATCCATTTGTGGGGACATGGCGATAACAGGGTGCAGAAAATTAGAACAGGGGTCAAAAGGCAAAAGAGAGAGAGGGGTTCAGACTCTGCACTTGCTTTTTAAGCCATTAATTATTCCACCCATTTGCTAATGGCATGGGAGGAGTTCCAGCTGTTTGCTGTTTTGATTGATTACCCCACCCATCAATCTCTCAGGAGGGCCCAAAGATAAGGACCCTGGAGAATATCCTGGGCTTCTCCTGGCTTCCAGAGGAAATCTCATTCTGAATGGGATTTCTTGTGAGGGTCTTCCAGGAGTCATCTTGGGGATTACCAAAGGAAACGTAGACTTCTTGCCAGGTTCCATATCTGCCTACTGATTCCCTATCTAGCCTGCTTCACTACTTTGATTTTGAATGTTCAGGGATGGGTTGATAAAGAGGGGAGTCAAACATGAGCATCACCCTGGATCCCTGATCCCTCACTGCTTTCCACCCTTTACTCCCCAGGAGACCTGATGATGTAGAGGTTGCCCTGAACCTCCCCAGCCTCTGCTCTGGACTGCATGTGGAATAGTGGGGACAAAAGGATCACCTGGGGAAAGCTGGGATTTTCCATCACTCTCTGATGAACAGCTTCTGCCTGTTCTGATTATTTTCAGTCTCAGCTCACTGAACTTCCTCTGTGTCTCCAGAACCTCCAGGTAACTTTCTTGTGTTTCCCTATCATAGTAAATAATCCAACTTTCATAGTAAGAAGCAATTCTCTCCATTTCATTTTCTAAGTGTTCTGTCATATTTCTGTAAGTGTCAAGTTGTATTTGTGTAAAAGCAATGTTTTCATACACCTTGGTAATTTTTTTCTCTGTTTCCAAATGGTCAGTTCCCTGCTGGATTGATTCATGGTGAAGTTGCAAGAGGTGTTGTTGATGAACTTCTGGAAGGATTTGCAGTTTCTGGGGAAACTTCTGAATCTGCTTTTCTAGGTGTTCATTTTCCTGCTGTAGAGATACTTGCTCAGTTTCCAGGTGTATATTTTGATATGTATGTGCTTAATTGACTTGATTCTCTTTACAAAAATTTTATATACCACATTTTCCCCCTTTCAAGTCTGTTTAAAGTAACTTTTAACATTACGGCATTGTTGAGGTTTGATATATCCACATCTGTTTTATGAATCTTGTCTCCATTTACAGATTCACACTTTTCCTCTAATTCCAAGTGGATAACATGTATGTCTTCTTCACAGTCATCAGGCACATTTATCATCTTCAGAACTGTTTCAGTCAGAGATGTTAACTGGCTTTCTTTGCCATTGACAAAGCGTCCCATCTGCATTGGGGAATATTCAAGGTTTTTGTCATGTTCCTTCAGTCCTGAATGCTTTCATTCCATCTAGTATCTTTCAAGACAAGCAGCTTTAGGGTTTCCTGAGAATTTTCTTCCAAACCATTATTTCTTCCTGGAATTGTTCTCCATAGTCCCCAGAGACAATTAAGATGTTTTTGGCCTCAGCTTCCTTGGAGTGGAGGGATTTGGGTGCCTCAGTGAGAGTCTGTGTGTGTCCTCAAAGATGAAGCATCATCACTCTGTTGAATGAAAATTTAGTGAGCTTACTTGCCTGTCCTTTTTCAAGAATTTCTACTATATTTTTCAAGGAGAAGAGGAACCTGTGCACATTCTTAAGGGCTACCAAGCACAGAGTTTGTAACATTGGAGGAATTGTCTCCACTGTAGGTGACTTGAGCTCTTTACATAATTTAGTTACCTTTCCAATCTTCTCATTGATTTTAAGTCATTCTTCATGTTGCTCAGAAATGTGTTTGGTCAGCTTTTTCTCCTTCAAACTATGCCGCCAGACTTGTACTATGAGAGCAATCAAAATAGGACATAGTAAGATTTCCACTGAAAACTGCAATAGACTTGGGCCTTGCTTCTAGAATCCTGAAAAGACCTTCAAGATACTGTAGAGCTGCTCCAGGACCAGCTGCAAAGACATTTTTGTGGTTCCCAGTAGGACTTCCATGGCCCTAAGGAACACATAGCTCTGTCTCTGGCCTGTAGCTTCTGGTCTATAACTGCTGGCTTGGAACTCTGTAGTGTTCTATTTCAAAGAAAAACAAGTACCTGGCAACCAGGAGAGACCATCATTGGTTCTGGTAGGGAGGAAATAATATAAGCGAGTGCTCCTTTACTTTACTTTTGTTTCTATACAGATATAAAGAATTGTTTTGTAATGATCAAGGATGAAATGGAAAAGTTTCATTATAGTAAGTACAGAAAAGTCTCTTAGAGGATACCACTCTAAGCACACATTGCCCCACATAAAACCTAGGTACACACATAATGCCATACTTTCACCATTCTGCACACTTGAAGATTCAGGGTATGGTGTGGTGGTATAATGTGCGGCATTCTGCAGTGGAGTACTCCTGTACCCTTGTCCCAAGATGAGGCTATATATTCTTCAGATGTAAAATTTATATGTGCAGCTTCTGAGTCTAATGTTTTCTTCAGATGTTCCAGAATCTCTATGCTCAGGGCAGTCAAATATACTTTGTTCTTGTTTGTTTATTTTTTGTATGTTTTTTTTTTCCTAGACCAATTGAAATCAATGTTCTATATCAATTGTAAAAACAGATGAAATCCTCCAGAACAGGGAAAGATTTTACATTTCATGTATTTCCATAGAACCAGTTTGTCTCCATTTAACCCTCACATCCTATATGGAGAAGATTGTCCATCAGTTGTGACCAAGTGCCCATAATTCTTCCATCCAGGCCCCACCATTTTTAGGACATGACTTCATGATTACCAAAGTTAACTGGGGAATGTCTCCAAATCAAAAGTTATGTTCTGGAGTGATCATTTCAAATGAATCTTCATGTTTATGTCTTTTAATGAAACCTCACTGTCTTATTTTCTCTTGCTGTCTCACTGCCCCAAAATGCTGGACTATCACCTGGGATTTTGCCAAGAAAGATTCCACTTACATATCCATTAATGAAGGGAGGAATCCAGAATCATCAACAGAGGCTGGTGGAGTCTGGGTTGGAGGGAAATGAGAGGTGGATAAATGTCTCAGAATGTTTTATTATTTGCTGTTTATCATTCCTCACTTTAAGTTGATAGAGAAAATGTAATATTAAAAGTTACAACTGTCTCATAACATAAAGTTTTAATTTATTTTGCAGTAATAGATCTTTTTGATAGTCAACAAACTTCTTGAGAGAATAATATACAAAAAAGTGCCAATGTTTTGGGATAAAATCTAAATACAACTTTTGTGGAGGTGTGGGTTGATGCATTTTATCATAAATCCTAATTCATGTAGAATAATTTAATGAAGGAATAACTAAATCCAAGAATGTTTGCTGTAAGTCTTTTGGTTCAGTCTATATTTTCTCATTAAACAGGGAAAGAAAATTAAACATCATTTGTTTTCTGGATATTTGTAAAATGCCAGGACAAAATGCAATATTATATGTATGATCCAGGTACTACAGGGTACTTGTAGATTTTTTCTCTTCAGCCATCAACAGAAATGCTATCACTTTTATATTTTTATATTTGACATTCTCACAGAATCTACCTGCCAACACATCTCTGAATGCATATTATAAGTTATTGTAAGCTTAAATTTTTTCCATAGGTTTTTGAGGAAATACACAGATACTGAATATACAATAGACTTGAAACAAAAATAATTGTCTCTTTTCTAGAGAAATCAAGATCTAAAAAAATGAAATCTGATTAAAGTACAGAACACTTTTATCACTCTGACTCATCACTTCCAAGAAAATTCTACTTAGACATTTGGGAAACATTACACCATTGTATAATAGTGATTTATTGATTTATTGATAATAGTGATATAAAGCAACTTTTTCTATATTCAGAGTCTCAGAAATTACCTGAAGAATATAATTAGGCTTTTGTACCTCGACAATGGAAATTACAAAGACAGGTTCATCTGCTAATACAAAAATATATAAATGATACCTATATCAAAAGGAGAATGAATCAAATTCAAAGCCAAATTCTTTAGGGCAAAAAGCATTTAGAGGTGCTAAAAATCAGGGAATAAAATAGAGATGGCGACAAGAGAAAGTTGATGCTACCCTTCCTCACAGATATAACTAGGTCCTGGGCACTGGAATGATAGGAGATGTTGGAAATGAGAAGTTAGGCAGGCAGAAATGAGTTGCTCTTTTTCCTGCATAATACAATTTGACCTGTCCTCACCCACTAGAAAACCTTTTATACTAGTACCTAAGAAATAGCAAGGAAAGTATCCATAAATTTGGATTTTTGTGTGGTAATGATGGTTCATAGAAGATATATGGAAACCAGGTTGTTGGGGATTAAATCATGCCCCTATCCAAAGGCATGTTCAGGTCCAATCTTGGGTCCTATGGGTATGAATCTATTTGTAAATAGGACCTTTGAATACGTCTTTGGTTAAGTTGTGCCCCAAATGAATGAGGATAGGCTATAATGTTACATAGATAAAATTCTTTTAAGCAAAGAGAAGACACAGGGAGCAGCCAGAAGCTAGAAGTCAACAGAAGCTTGAAGAGAAAGAAGAAGGCACCACTATGTGCACTGCCACATGACAGAAAAGGGCCAATTGAGACAGCCCCAGAACACCACAAACTTCAGTGAGAAAGCATCACATTGCTAATGTCTTGATTTTGGACTTCTTGCCTCAAAACAGTAGGCAATAAATGCCCATTGTTTAATTCAGTCCAGTCTATAGCACATTTTTAGCAGCTCAGAAACTAATGCACAGTTGTAAAAATTATTTTGATGGAATATATTACTGCAAAAATATATGCAAACATGAAAACCCTCTCTCCCTATCACTATCTCCACACTAGTTCTTACAAATACACATGTATGTAAATATCAGCATATTACTTTATCTGAGCATATATGCAGGGAAGATTCAATATTTAAAATGCAGCCCAACAAACTTTCATGATTAAAATAAAATAAAAAATTATACCAAACTAGCAATAGAAGGAAACTGTGAAAACTGATGTGATATCTAGCATATTTTTAAATAATTGTCTATTTTAATTTTAAAAACTAGATGCATTCCCTTTCATTCTAGGAAGTAAATGAGGATACAAGCAATTACTACTTACATTGAACAGGATTTTATAATAAAATTAGTCCACAAAAGTTACTACTAATTGCAGTAAGGAAAAAGATAAAATTTTGTAAACAGCTAAATTATTTAACTATATGAAAGGTGTAAAAGACCAAAGATTAAAGTCTATCGGGCATATATTTAATAAGTGTAGTATTAACTATAGGTTCAAATATTAAGGGCAGAAGACCCATGTGTAGGGAAACTATAAATGAGTCAAACTCTGTTACAGTGTTGAGCATAAATTCCACAGTAAGTCCCACTGATAGGGTGCTAAATTTCTGAGCTTGTCTGCCCTGCTTATAGTGTCTAGATATCTCTAGAGCCCCACAAGAGCCCTACTATAGGGAAGAGTGTAAACTACAATGTAAACTATAGTCCATATTTAGTAGCAATGCTTCAATATGTGTTCATCAATTGTATCAAATGTACACCACTAATGAAAGATGTTGATGTTGGAAAGTGTGGGAGGGGAGGGGGTGGATCATATGGGAATCCTCTATATTTTTATGTAATATTTTTATAATCTAAAGCTTCTTTAAAATTTTTAAAAAAATCTTTAACATAAAACATAAATTAATTTAAAACTGTAAAAGAAACTAAAATGTATGTAAAAGTAATGAAAGCTATTTAAGGTTGCTGGGAATGGAAAATAATACTCTACTGATAAGAGGTGATCAAATTGTTGTCCATGGGATCAATCTGGTAGACCACCAATTTAAGAAAGTTGCTCAAATAGGAATAATTTTTACAGGAAAAAAGATTTTTAATCAATTTTATTGAAACGGAATCATGTACCATACAATCCATATTCATGGCACAATCCGTGGTTTTGGTATAATCACAGAGTTATGCATTCATCATAATCAGTGGTAGAGCCTTTTTATTGCTCCATAAAAAACCTCCTTACCCCTTAGTAGATACCTCTCATTCCCTCTAGCCTTCCCCTGCTGTACATAATATATTAATATTCCCTTCAGTCCATAGTTTGCTTTGGTTATAATTTTGCTCCAATATCATCCTGTTATTCACATCTTGTAACATCAATGAACATTTATTCTGTTTCAAAGATAAACTTTCTTATACTTGCATAATTAACTATAATTAACTATACTCATATACTCAAGAGAATTCACTATGCTATACAATCCCGTGTTTCTTCTTTTAACTTTTCTTCCTGTGATGTACACGACCTTAAACTTTCCCTTTCAGTCATTACCATACCCTTATATAAGTCCTGTTAATTTCAAATATTATAATTTGCTTTCAACATTTCTATCCATTTCCAAACATTTCCAAACAACCTTTTTTAAAAAACCAATTCCGGGCAAATTAAACCTCCACTTTCCATTTTCTATCATCATTTTTTCTTCTAGTGAGCTGTAGTCTAGCTATTAACTCCATGAGTTGCTCATTATATTTAGTTCATATTAATGAAATAATACAATATTTGTTCTATGGACTCTGGCTTTCTTCACTCACCATAATGTCCTCAAGATTCATCTATGTTGTCATACACCTCATGACTTCATTTCTTCTTACATCTGAGTAGCATTCCACCATATATAGTAAACTTTGCTTATCCATTCATTGGTTGATGCACACCTGGGTTGTTTCCATCATTTAGCAAATGTGAATTATGCCGCTATGGACACCAATGTGCAGATGTTTGTTCTTGTTCTGCTCTCACTTCCTCAGGGCATATACTAATAGGGGTATTGCTGGGTCACATGGCAGATCTATATTTAACTTCTTACGAACCACTGGTTTGCCACAGCAGCTGTACCATTCTACAATCCTACCAGCAGAAAATAAGCATTCCTATGTCTCCACATCCTTTCCATCACTTGTAGTTTTCTGTTTTTTTAAGTGGTGCTTCTAATACGTGTGAAATAACTCATTGTCAATTTGATTTCCATTCCCCTAAGAGGTAGATGTTGAACATCTTTTCATATGTTCCTTCACTATTTGTATTTCCTCTTTGGAATAATGTCTATTTAAGTCTTCTGTGCATTTTTTAATTGTTTCATTTATCTTTTTATTGCTGAGTTGTAGGATCTCTTTATACATCATGGATAATAAACCGTTATCAGATATGCGATTTCTAAATATTTTCACCCATTGAGTAGCCTGCTTATTCACCCTCTTGAAAATGTCCTTTGGAGTTCAAATGGGTTTAATTTTGAGGAGGTCCCATTTATGTATTTTTTTCTTTGTTCATGCTTTTGGTATGAATTCTGAGACCACCTCCTACTAGAAAATCTCAAAGATGCTTTCTTATATTATCTTCTAGGAATTTTATCTTCCTAGCTTTTATGTTTATGTCTTTGATCTATTTTGAGTATCTTTTTATATAGGAAGTGAGATCAGGGTCCTTGCTCATTCTTTTGGTTAGAAAAATGCAGTTCTCACAGCAGCATTTGTTGAAGAGACAGTTCTGTCCCATTAAAGTGGACTTGGTAGACTTGTCAAAAATCAGTTGACACATGGGAGAAGTGAGAGGCGGGAGAGGAGGAGGTGGTTGTGCTTTTTGTAGGTGGTGGGAGCCTGAGAGTGAGTGAGTGGCTGATTTTACCCCTATGAGGCAGTGAGAGGTGCAGGGCCAACCTTAAACAAGCAAGGTCACAGTACTGCCATCTAGCAGCTGCTCCTTCCAGGTTCTCTGGCCAGAGGTGCTGGAGTGGCTCAGTTGTGAGGAGGTGGGGAAGCTGGTATCCAGCTCCCATCATAGAGCACATGGATGTAGACCTAGACCCTGAGCTGATTCAGAAGGTCAGGTAATTGCACACCACCGACAAGGACATGCTCATCCTGAGTTCCAGCAGCTTCTCAGTTTTCAGCTCAACCTGACTGGCTGCATCTTCTTTCTGGACATGAACAACTGGAACCTGCAAACAGCAATTGGTGCCTATCAGGATTTTGAGAGCCCAAACATGAGTGTGCCCTCTATGTTCTTTGTTGAAGATGTTGCCATAGGAGAAGGGGAATCCATGCTTCCTGAAACTCAATTTAAAACATGGTCGCTTCAGAATTCTGCAGCAGAGGCCAGTTCTCCTGGGGTTTGTCTTAAATATGTCAGGGGAGACAAATTGGACCTGTGAACATGGTGATGGTGAGATTGCTAAACCCCAAGAGATTGCAGATGTCAGCATCCAGATGTGCAGCCCCAGCAAAGCAGGAATGTATCAGGGCCAGTGGCCACATGCACACACATGGGTATTGGTGCATTTCACCAGCAAGTGTGCAGCAGGCAATTGTGAAGGTGTCACATGCTTCTCTGTTACCACGCAACTCCCTTTCCTGTGTTTACCTCCCATTTTCCTTTGTGGTATTTTCACAGCCTGTTAGTGGAGGCTGAGCTGTTACTACATGAAAATACAGCTGGAAACTGGGAATTTGCCTTGGGGAAGGGCCATGGTCAGTGACTGCTTCATCTTGGACAATGCATTTAGTTGCAAATGAGAGGATGCCCCTGCCATGAGCAGGAGCTTTGATTATTGATGAGATGGTGTGAAAAGGTGGCCCAGTCATAGTGGAGGTTAATTGGCTGGTTGCCCACATGTACAGAAATCCTGTCGATTCTAAACAAGTTAAGATGTAGATATCTCCATGGGAACCTTGAACCTGGCTAGAAAAGCCTTCTGCCAAAAATAAAAGTATATTCAAAGTCCTCTTCTTTTCATACCCCTTTCCTTCCCTGGAGTCTTAGTTGGTTTAATAGCTAAGGATTATAGGGAGCCAGGAGTGTGGATCTTGGGTATGGTTGCAGCGTCACATGCCAGTTACCACACCCCAAACAACCACAGGAGTTTGAGACAGGGAAACCATGTGATGAGCAGCTGCAAGGGGTCAAATAGCCTGGGTGTGTGTGAGGGTCTTCTTGCCTGTCTTTCTGGGTGTCTGAGTTCCAAAAATGTGTATGGTTTGTTCCTTCTCAATCTCATCTCAGAATGTTGTTTTTTAATACTTGATTGTGAAAGAAAAGCTTGTATGAGAGTTCACCTACCCCTCCTCAACTCCCCAGAAATAAAGGACAGAGTACACTTAGGTCCACTGAAAAAGTGCTAGGGGAGAATGCTTACCAGGGTGTGCATTTGGGTCTGGGGCTGGACTAGAGTTTATCCTGTAGCACCCACTTCCTATGCACAAAGCAAGAGCCCCATTCCCCAGCAGAGGGGAGCCCCTGCCAGGTGCCTAGACCACAGGGCTCAGTATGACATTTTTGTCTGAGGGCCCTATTGGGCCCAGACTGCTGCTGCTATTGGTTCCAACCTCCTAGAACACCAATACCCAGGAGCTCTCACATACCCAGCCTTTCCTTCTTGCTTGATAGACCCCAAAGTGACAAACCTCCAGCTACCCCTTCAGGATTATGGCATCCTTCCCCAGTTTCCCCAGAGGGGCTTCCTACCTGATTGAGTGTCCTTGCTAGAGTCATCCTGATCTTTTTTCATAACACAACTGTACCTAGCCAATTAAATGTCCTAAGAACCTTGGCTTCCCTTCTAAGAATCATCTCAATGCATACACTTGGACAGAGTGAGCTCATGGCAGAGGGCCAGAACAAGTACCAGCCTTTGTGAGGGGCAGAGTGGGTTCATGGCTTCTCCAGGGTAAGGTGGATATCAGAATATTATTCATTCTGCCTCACCTCACTGGTTGGGGTTCTGAGCAATGCTTGGAGTCCCTCAGTCCCTTCCCTGCCTAGTCTGATGATAAAATCTACCCTCAGTCTCAGCAATCCCTGCTCCTTTTGGAATATTTACCAAGTGGTATATCACCTATTTGGCAGGTCCACTAAGGTCTAGCACCCAGGAGGCAAGACAGGCACATTCTTAGGGACCTGAGTCCATAGATGGAGGCAGAAGGACTCAGTCTCAGGAAGAGCTTCCCTGTGTGCATGGAGTCAGGGTTGTGTGTATGTGTGTGCATGTGAACATGCCTTTTTCTTTTTGCTGTGGGGACTTTTGAATTTGGGGCATTTTTCTACAACAATCACCCTTCTTCCCCAGTAAGGACCAGCTATAATACTAAGCCCATCAAAGACTCATTCAGCTTGGAGAGAATCTCACCAAGACAGCTGGTGTGGCTGAGGGTGGCCAAGGTGGGATGTGGGTATGAGACTAAACACCTCCCAAAATTCAGTCTTGGCCACAGT
>JAQZBX010088480.1:0-12743 GCA_029593785.1 Cabassous unicinctus
AAGTGGGATGATCAGGGAAGGCTTCCTGGAGGTGGTGACATTTAAACTGAGACCTGAGAGATGTGAAGTTCCGGTGCTGGGAATTACCAGGTGGGAAGGGATTAGTAATCTCGGCTTCTTGGCCTCTACAGATTTATCACTGTAACCAGGGGCTCTAGCGGCCACCACTAGATTAAGTCTCTGGAAAACCCTTTGAGCACCTTGAGCTCACCATTAATCCAGTCCAGACAAGGTTGGTGCTTTGCCAAAAGAATGGGGAAATTAAAGGGAAAGAACCCCCAAAATGAAAGAAAAACTGAGAAAACGAAAATGAAAGAGCATACGAAAGGATGAGTTTAAAAGGCATTGCTTTCCTCAGCCCGTCAATGCCACAGTGTGGCGTTAGATTAGGCGGCTGGGGTGGCTCCCTAGGCACTGAGATAACTGTTGCTTCTCTTGCTTGCTCGATGCTGGGTAAGAGCTGGGATGACTGCGCTGATGGTCTGGTGGGACTGTTACTAGCCTCTGGATGAGAACCACAGGGCCAGGGAATACGTACTGGGCACTGTCACGAGCCAGTCCTGGGTGTGCCAGCACATCTCAGGCAATCCTCCAGGTGAGACTGATATTATCCCCCTTTTACAGATGAGGAAACTGAGGCACAGGGAGGTTAAGTCACCTGGCTAGCAGGCAGCAGAGCCAGGATGTGAACCCAAGCTTTTAACCCTATTCCACGGTGCCGGATCTTTGCTCTTGTCTCCTGATGTATCCACCCTCCTTCCCCCAACTTCACCTTACTTCCAGCTCTCTGGCCCCTGGATTGAAATGGTACCTTTCTGGACCTGGAAGATTTCTTTCCTGGCATTTGGGTCATGCGACTGCCTCGTTTGCCTCCGTGGGAGTCCCCACTGTCCTGAGTCCTATTTTAACTCTACCCCCTTCTCCACCCTTGAAACCTGGCTTCTCCACACTCTCTCCTGTGCACTATGGCCGTTAGCACGGTGCTGCCATGCTAGGGGCATGTCTACTTCTAGCTGGCTCCTCGCAGATGGACACGGCTGTCACTTGCTCTGTCCAATCCTGTTCTTCCTGTTGGGTCTCTCACGAAGTCCCTGCTCCCAGGTAGAGAGTTGTCTTCAGGTCTCTGCTCATTTCAGCCAAGAAATGCTAGATGTGAGCTCAACCCAGTGGATGATCCGTGCCTCCTTGGCTTGGCACAGAAATGTCTGTCCCATCCCTTGCTCTTTGGCTCCTCACCCAAATAGCATCCCTTCCTGATGGTCTTGCAGAATTATAATGATTACATTTGTGTGCCATCAAGATGCCCACCGTGTTCAATCACAGGTCTTCCTCCACCGCGGCGGGAGGGTGGTGACACTGATGGTGCTCACTTTGGTAGGGAGTGGTGGCTTCTCTTTAGTGATATCTGACAAAAGTGTGGATTAAACTGGGTGGCAAAGCGTCTTGATTTCTCTATGTCTTTTTTTTAAAAAACAATTTATTGAAGTGTATCATTCATACATGAACATACATAAACTATAAGTGTTCAGTAAACATTGTGAACTTACAAAACAAACATGCATAACATCATACAGGGCTCCCACACATCACCCCCCCCACAAACACCCTGCATTGCTGTGAAACATCTGTTAACACATCATGAAAGAGCATCGTCAGAGTATTACGACTAACTATAGTCCGTGTTTTACTCCTCCATATATTTTTAAAAGCATTTATTTATTTATTTACTTTTATCCATTTTACCCCCCATCCCTGTTTTTGCTGTTTCTGTGTCCATTCGCTGGGAGACTCTCTGTGTCGGTTTCCTGCCCTCTCTTCTCATCCTTCTCCTCCTGTCTTCACTGGGATTCGATCCTTGGAACCTCCGATGTGGGAGAGAGGCGTCCCACCGCCTGCACCACCTTAGTTCCTGGTTTTTCGGCGCGTCTTGTCTTGGCTCTCCCTTGTGTCACTCTCCTGTTACGTTATCTTGCTGCATGTCTCGCAGGGCCTGGCGGCTCACCCGCGCACGGGGCCTGGTGGCTTGCGCGCCTTTTATATATATGTTTTTTATTTTTACTGGGAAGTTCCCGGGGATTGAACCCAAGTCCCTCCATATGGGAGACGGACGCCCAACCACCCGAGCTACATCCGTCCCCCTGTTATATCTCTTGAGGTTGACCAAAGATACCTGGAGTTATAGTCATTTCCCATACAGGATGGTCATATAATAAATCAGGCTTAGTTTATCACCAGCATTCTAAAAACCAGACCTAGGGAGAAAAACTAGGTCTGGGGACACATGCATGGTTTCTAATATAGCGAATGTTTAGCCCACCCTGACTATCACAAAAGCAGGACAGTGAGGATATTCGCATTCTCTGTGTCTTTTAACGCCGTCTCATCTTGCTGGGTCCCTGCTCACGGGCCTGGCTTGGCCCTCATGCCTTGCTCCTTGTGCATTCGTGGGCTGACTGGAGTAAGTGAAGCCTCCACTGGTTCCTCAGCCCACAGCCTCTCGACCACTCCCACCAGCCCAAACATTGCAGCTGTCTTTCCTAAATGCTCTGCTTTCATCTTGTGTCCTGCCCAAAAACTGCCATTGTGAACAAATATTTGCACACCAATATTCATAGCAGCATTATTCACAAGAGCCAAAAGGTGGAAACAACCCAAGTGTCCAGCCCCAGATGGATGGATAGACCAAATGTGGTATATGCATACACTGGAATATTATTCAGCCGTAAAAAGGAATGAAGTCCTTATGCATGCTACAACATGGATGAACCCTGAAGACTTCATGTTGAGTGAAATAAGCCAGAGGCAAAAGACCAAATATTGTATGATCTTGCTTATATGAAATACCTAGAGGGAGCAAATTTTATAGAGACAGATAGTAGATTATAGGTTCCCGGGGGCTGGGGGAGGGGGTGGGGGAAGAGGGAGTTATTGCTTAATGGGGACAGAGTTTCTGTTTGAGGTGATGAGAATGTTGGGGTAATAGATATTGGTGATAGTAACCAATATTGTGAATGTAGTTAATACTACTGAACTGTACACTTGAAAGTGGTTAAAATGGGAAAATTTGAGTTGTATATATGTTACAATAAAAAGTGAAAAAACAAAACAAAACAAAAGTCCACAACTGCCATTGGCTTCTCCACCTAAAAATTAAAGCCAGAATCTTAGCAAGTAAGTGCCTCTACAATCTGGCCTAACCTTGACCTTTTCCCTGATCGTCGTCATCATCATCGTCACCATCATCACTTACTAACATACCCTGAGTGCTGTGTTTGCGGCAGCTCCCGCAGTACTTGCTGCAGGTAGACAGTCTCATCTAATCTGCTCACGGTTTCCCCAAGGGGCCAGGTTCTTTTCCAGCTGCATACCTTTGCACCAACGTTCTTTGCCTTCACTCTTTATCCAAATTTGACCTATCCCTCCAGACTCAACCCCAGTTCCACATCTTCTAGATTCCTTGAGCATCCCAGCACACTACATTCCCTCACTCGTCAGAAATACATTGGTCACATCCTGCTTGACACGTATATTGGGGACTCCTAGGCAGAAAGGGAACAGCGATCGCAGCTCTGCGTAGCTTCATTCTGGGACGGGTCTCCCCTGGAAGGCTGAGAACGCCAACTCTGAAATCAGGTTCAAATCCAACCTCTACCTCTTCCTTAGTTATGCAAATTACGTAAGACTCAGTTTTTGTATTTGTTATTTATTGCTGTGTATCAAGATTATCACAAACTTAGCATCCTCAAACAGCACACATTTATAGTTTCACAGTTTCTGCAGGATAGGAGCCTGGACGCATCTCGCTGGGTCCTCTGCAAGGCTGCAGTCCCAGCTGGAGGCTCTACTGGTGATGTAGCTGCTTCCCAGCATTCAGTTCCTTGGGTGCTGCTGGACTTTCTTGCTGGTGGATGGCCAGAGGTCATCCTCTGTTCCTTGCCACACGGGCCTCTCCTTATGACGGCTCACAACTTGGCAGCTTGCGTCTTCAAAGCCAGCAGGAGAACAAATCTAGAAGACGGGTGCTACAATCTTATCTAGGGTAATGCCACGCATTCCACACCTTTGCCATATTCTATGGGCTAGAAGCAAGTCTCAGGACCTCCTCACACTTGAGGAGAGGGCATTATGTAAGAGCCTGAATACCAGGAGGTGGGCAGTCTGCCTGCCATATATAAAATGGGAGAAATTATGCTTCCGACTTCATAGAATTATAATGACGCCTAAATGAGAAGATGCGTGAAAACACTTAGCACAGAGTAAGGGCTTAATAAATATCAGCCTCACTGTTACTGCTATTATCATCACTATTCCTATTGTTGATATTATTGTCCGGTTGCTACTGGTCAGTGGTCTCCTGGTTATGAAAGGCTCAGGATTGCTCCTGAGACTGTCCTACTGATCCTGCAGATAACTCCTTCATCCCACCTTGGAGATCTAACCCTGAGTCCTGTATTTTTTTCCAAGTTGACTTGTCTGAAGCATGCTCTAAACTAGCTAGATATTAAAGTTGAGAGAAACACTTTATAAAAAGCAGCTTCTTTACCCAAGTTCAAGGTGTCCTTGGCAGACTGTGCCCCTGGTGGCCTCTGATGACTTTGGTCTCTTCCCCACTTATGATTCTCAGCTAGAAGAGCAGGAGAGAGCTTCCTGTCCTGTTTTAAAAGCTTACGTCTCCGCTGCATTCCAATTTCCCACAGGAGAAGTGTTTATATACCCAGCACCCATAGAGTCAATTTAATTAAAAAATATGCTGATACTCTGCATCAGATATTGTGCTTGATTCCAGGGATGTGAAAATGAGTAAGAAACAATCTCAGTCCTCTGAGTTCTCAAGGAGCTCGTAGCTCAATGCAGGAATTTAAGTTTGAGGCCAGTGTTTCTCACTTCGGGATCAACGCCGCTGGTGGCGTGCAAGGAGATTTTAGGTGGACCAGGAGCGACGCAGACTCTGTGTTAATGTATCAGTCTCACCGTCAGAAAGCCATTCACTTTCCAACTCTCTCCCCTCTTTCTGACCGTTAAGAACATTGGTTCTGTTAGGTGCTGATGTGTTTTGAGCACTTTGTAGCCCCCCTTTCTAACGCACAGGGAAAGATCAGGGTGCAGACCCAGACTGGTCTGCAGGCAGCAACATCCAGCTAGACGCGAATACCGTTGCTGCATTGCCATTGAATTTGTTCTTGCAGTCATAGCAGAAAACAGCGAGTCTTTTAAAAAGAAATGAATTCTGGGACCAGATGTGGCTCAATTAGTTGAGCACCTGCCTCCCACGTGGGAGGTCCTGGTACCTCCTGAAAACAAAAACAAAAAGCAAACAGGTGAAAAAACCAACTCAGGGGAGTCAATGTGGCTCAGTGGTTGAGCTCCAGCTTCCCACACATGAGGTCCCAGGTTCAATCCCTGGTCCCGGTACCTGGAAAAAAAAAATGTATTTAAAAACTTTTAAATGATCAGCTGCCCTTTGAAAAGAGGGAAGCCACGTTTTAGGACCAGTTGGTTGTTAGATCTGCTGATTGTTTAAGAAAATCCAGAACCCTGTATTTTTATGTGAAATTTTCTATTGCATGTTGGCTCAAATTAAAAAAACAAAACCAAATGCACGGTTCAAACAAAGCAAATCTGCTGGATTGTAATCTTGGCAGTGACGGATGCAACAGAGTGTGTATTTAATTTTTTTTAAATTAGAGAAGTGGTAAGTTTACAGAAAGGTCATGCAGGAAAAGCGGAGCTCCCATATACCCAGCCCTATTTAAAATTTATGGATAATTTTGAAGTAATAGTAAGATCAAATCTTGGGGGAGTGTTAGGGTAGATAAATCTCAAAGCGATGGATTTTGGGTTTCTAGGGGGTGCCCTCCAAATAAAGACCTTTGTCACTGCTGTGTGAGACTACTACATTGTCTGCCAGAGATTGACTTGTTAGGAGCAGCTCAGAAAGGAAAAGAGGCAGAAAGGGAATGAAAGTGACACAGAGTGTTGAAAAATTCCATATCCTGCAGATTATATTTCTTAGAAATGAGCCTGAATTTGAGAAAGCTGGAGTTGTGTGTTGTATGTGATTTTTAAAACGCAATAAGGTGTACAGATTTTAAGTGTTCAATTTGATGAGGTTTGAC
This sequence comes from Cabassous unicinctus, assembly GCA_029593785.1. NCBI lineage: Eukaryota > Metazoa > Chordata > Mammalia > Cingulata > Chlamyphoridae > Cabassous > Cabassous unicinctus. The sequence goes on from JAQZBX010088480.1 coordinate 6,117, forward strand.
TATTGTGTACATGGACGTAACCATCGTGCCAAATGAGATGTAGCAGGTTTGTGTCACCCTGGAAAAGTTCCCTCGTGATCCTGTCTACTCAATCCCACCACCTCCCAGGGGAAACCACTGTTCTAATTTCTGGTACAATAGATTAATTTTGCCCTTTCTTGGGTGTCACATAAATGGAATCATACAATGTGCACTCTTTTGTGCTTGACCTTTTTTGTTCAACAATATGTTTTAGAGAGTCACCCCATGTTGTGTGCATCAGTGGTTTGCCCCTTTTAACCTTTTTATTGATGAATAATAGCCCATTATACAAGTATTCCACAATTTGTTTATCCTTCCACCTGGACATTTGTTTCTAGTTTTTGGTCATTCTGAATAAAATTGCTATGAACAATTATTTACAGATCTTTGCGTGAAGATATATTTTCATTCTCTTGGATAAATATCTAGGAGTAGAATTTCTGGGGCATAAGACAGGTGTGTTTACCTGTGTAAGAAATTGCCAAACAGTTTCCAAAGTGGTTGTACTATTTTACATTTTCAGCAGCAATGTATGAGAGTTCCAGTTGCTCCGCATTCTTATCTACATGTGCTATTGTCATTATTTTTCATTATAGACATTCAGTCAATGTGAAACTGTATCTTGTGGTTTAAATTTGCATTTCCTGGTGAAACATGATGTTGAACATCTTTTCATATATTTATTGGCCGTTTGCATTTCTTTTGGAAAGTTTATGTTCAAGTCTGTCTATTTTTTAATTGGGCTGTTTTTTTTTAAAATTATTGATTCATAGGGGCTTTTGAGATATTCTGGTTACATGTCCATTGTCAGATGCATTTACCGAAAATATTTTCTTTCAGTCCATGGCTGCTATAATATATACATAATTATTATATTTTATATGTAATTTTTTCATGGTATCTTTTGATGAACAGTCATTTTTACTTTTGGTGAAATCCAATTTATCAAAAGTTTTTGATCAGTGATTTTCTTTACTTTTTTTTTTTCTTTTCTTTTTTTTTTTTATCAGTGATTTTCATATTCTGTCTAAGAAACGTTGCCTACCCCAGGGTTCTGAGAATAATTCCCTATCCCCTATGTTTTTTCCTAGAAGTTTTATGGTTTTAATGTTTAGTTTCAGTTTATGATCCATCTCAAATTAGTTTTTGTGTATATGTGAGGTAGGAGTTGAGGTTCCTTTTATTTCCATATGGATAGCTAGTTGTTCTACAAGCATTTGTTAGGAAGGCCTTCCTTTCCACATTGAATTGATTTTATGCCTTTGACAAAAATCAATGGACCATTATATGTGTGGGCCTATTTCTGAACTCTCTAGTCTATTCCATTGATCTATTGTCCATCCTCAGGCCAATACTATCTGGGTTACTATTGCTTCATATTAAGTCTTAAAATCAGGTAGCGTAAGTCCTCCACTTTTTTCTATTTTATTCATGAATTGTCTTGGATTTTTAGGTTGCCTGCATTTTAGAATCAGCCTGTGAGTTTCATAAGAAATTCTGTTGACATTATGTTCAGGATTGCATTGAACCTATAGATCAGTTTGGGGAGAACTGATATTTTAACAATATTGAAATGTTTTATCAATCCATTTATTTAGGTCTTCTTTAAGTAATTTCAAGTTTAGAGGTTTTATACATATTTCCATTGATTTATCCCAAGTTATTTGATGTCTTTGACACTATTTTAAATTTGATTTTCCAAGTGTTCATTGATAATATATTAGAAATTCAGTCGACTTATATATTGACCTTATATCCTACAATACTGCTAGGTGTAATTGTTAATCCTAGTGATCTTTTTGTAGATTTCAGAGGGTGTTCTATGTACACAGTCATCTCATTTTCAAGTAGTGAATATTTTGCTTCTTCTATTGCCTTATTGCACTAATTGGAACTTCCAATAAAATGTTGAATAGAAGAGGTAAGGATGGACATCCTTGCCTTATTCCTGATCACTCAGAGTTTCGGCTTCAGTCTTTTAAAGTTTAATGAGATATGCTTTATGGCCCAGCAGCATATGGACTATTTTGGTGAGTATTCCATTGACAGAATGTATATTCTGCAGCTTTTGGGTCTGTTGTATTATAAATATCAAGTAGGTCCAGTTGAGTGTTACTGCTGTTCAACAATTATATATCCTTACTGTTTTTTTTCTCAGTGTTCAATTACTTAGAGTGGAGTGTTAAAAATATTCCATTATTATTGGTGGATTTCTCCACTTTTCTCTTGAGTTCTTTCAATTTTTGTTCATGGATTTTGAAGCTGTTATTAGGTGCATATACATTTAGGATTATTTTGTCTTGTTGATGAATTGACCCTTTTATCATTATAAAATGACCATTTTTGTACGTGGTAAAACTTATCATCTTGAGATCTATTTTGTCTGATATTATTAATGCTACACCAGTTATCGCATGCTTAATGTTTGCATGGTATATGTTTTCCCACTCTTTTTAGTTGAACCTGTCTGTGTCTTTATATTTAAATTGTGCTCCTTATAAACAGCATATACTTCATCTTGCTTGTTTGTTCAAGCCAGTAACCTCTGCCTTTTACATGGAGAGTTTAATCCATTTACATTTAATACAACTGCTGATATAGTTGGTTTTAAGTCTACTATCTTGGCTTTTATTTTCTTTTTGTATCCTCTGCTCTTTGTTCCTCCATTTCCTCTTTCCCACCTTCTTTTGGGTTAATCAAATATTTTTTTAGTATTATCTGTGTGCCTTTGTGAAGTGCTCTTTTGGTTGATGTAAAACCCTCAAACTAGATGATCTATTTTAATTCTGATTCAGGAAATAAAAGCTGCCATAAGCTTAGACTCGGAGAGGCTGCTGGTCTAGACTGGAGAGCATGCTTCACTGGTTTCATTAAATGATCCTCATAATGTTGATGAATCCCTACAGCTCAAGGCACATTGAGCATCATCCGTATTCTTCCTGGCATTTGCTGTCAGGCTGTGGCACATAAACTGCATCTTATGTGGGGATTATACACAGACAGGCCACACAAGAATCAGTCTGTGGTAAAGGCTAGTCTTTTGGAGTCAGTTCCATGGTCAAGCTGAGTCTCCTGGGGCTTCCAGACTTCTGCTTGCTGTCACCTCTCTTTCCATCACAGCTGCTTCTCAGTCTGAGAGAAGGCAGGGAGCATTCTGAGACCCCGGAGAAAGCTGTGTGGGAGTCACAGATGCTGGTGTTTCAGATAAATTCCAGACATGCCTCTGATTTTGAGGGGCTTGATTCCAAACAGTGCTTGTTCCCCTCTCTTATTCCCCACCATGGTGTATGTTTTAGGAAAAAGGAGCCATGCCTTATGGGCATTGAATTATCATTCACCCCTTTCCTCTCCATTTTTGCTTTGTTTATGACTTTGATTAATTCTGGATCTCTTGTACCTGGACTCCTATGAAAATTCCAATAAAGAAAAAATGATTAAAATTGGATTGCCCATAGAAGCCGACATTCTATTTCCCCCCTGGAGCTAGGTTCAGCATCTTAATAAGGGAGGAGGCCCAAACCCCACACATCGGCCTTTAAACAAGACACAGTGGGAATACCTCAGTTTGGATCCATAAATATAAAACAGGAAATCTTAAATGGGACTTTTCTCTATGGCTCAAAAAAATCCAATATGAGATTATAGCATTGATCATAACTTAATTTTTCATTTCCATTTGGACTTTAATTTTACTTAGATTTTCTTCTGACAAATCTCCAAAGGAATATTTAAGTGGCATGGCATAATGCTGGCAGATTATTCATATATCAGCCCTTAGGCTACCAAGGAAGGCTTCATCATCTCAGAGTGAGTTTTATTGGAAACCGTAGCTCACAAAATATTGCTTTCTGACAGCTCCTGTGCAGTAGAATTTAAAGGCTTAAGTTTCGGGAGAATTTACACATTGGTAGCATCCTCTGCTACACCTTTTAGGAATGTTAAATCAGGAGGTTTAACATTGGTGGTACTCCTGTGGAAAGGTGTTAAGGAATCCTCCTGCACTTATCTCTGGATAGGTGCACGGGGCTTGGAGTAACCTTGTTCCTCTCACTTTTTGAACCCGATCAGAGCTGTCTGAGTGGAAGGTGGTGATGGTGTCCTTCAGTCCACTCTGCTTTCCAAGAGGGATGGGTGTTCGTCAGTTTTGGTGACCTGAACATGGACACTAAACCTCACCCAAAGGCTGCTGCAAAGAGCTAATTATGTTTTATTCATTCATCATTCATTTCATTCATTGAACACACATTTATTAGGCACCACCTATTGCCAGGAGGTCTTCTAAGTTCTGGGGACACTGTGGTAAATAAATCAGGCATTGTCACTGCTTTCATGGAGCTCAAAGGTTAGTAGGGAGGACAGAAATTAAACTCATAAACTCACAATAAATCTATCATGACAAATGATGAGGGCACCATGAAGAAAATAACATCTCTGTGGAAGAGGAGTTTCAGAGGAGACCTGGAGGACGGGGTTGAACTTAGCTAGATGAAGGGATTTTCACAAACCATATAGAGAAATGTTTTCATTTGCATTTCCCTGATTCCCAGCGAGGCTGAAATGCTTCATGGGATTGTTGACAACTTGGATCTTGTTTCATGAAATTTTCCAATTCTTGTCTTTTATTTTTCAATTATTTGTCTTTTGCATATCGATTTGGAGGAGTTTTGTTTTCACATGTAGGTTTTAATCCACCTGCCGTTTGTGTGGTGTGCTCCGAGTGGGCTTTTCGAGTGGACTGGGACTGAGTGATGATTGCTCTGCATGGAGAACTTTGAACTCGTAGCCCTCCGCAGAGCGCTGGTTTGGTCAGATCAATGCCGGACTAGGAGGAGTGTGATGTCTTTTGGAGTTTGTGTGGGACCTGATTTACCTGCTATGCTTAGTGACAGAAACTGGGGCTCCTATAGAAGAGAAGTCAAGCTTTCCTATTCTGAGCCCTGTACCATATGGTTCTCCATCATGATCAGCAAAATTTTGGAAGGAATTCTTCCTCTGGAATCTCTGAAACACCTGCTTTCTGTCTTCCGCTGGTGGGGGGAGGGAACTTATTTCTATGGAGACTAGTCTGGTGGGGGAGGTTGTGGTAAGCAGTAGGGGTGTTTTTTTCTCGTCTCAACTCTGTATCTCTAGATGTTTCCCTTGATTTCTTTAAGGCCCATTTTTTTGTTTGTTTGTTTGTTTTACCTTCTTGATTAGCCAAACAAAGCAGCTTTCAGAAGCCTAGTGTTGGGATCTGGGAGATTTTATTAGATGTTTCTTCTTCTCTCTGTATCTTGCTCTCTCAGGCTTGTGGCCAGGCTTCTTTTCCTGTGAAAATAAAGGCTGTAGAAGGAGAAATAGGTATCCCCACAGATGCAGAAGCAAGGAGACATGCAGATGAATGCTGCCAGGTCTGTAAGGAAAGTCCACACTCAGGGAAGGAAAATGCCTGTCATGCTGTCCTCTCCCTCTGTGCACTGTGCAGGCATCACTAATCGATCTTAGCTCTCATTCTGGCGGAAACTTTGGGGTCCTTATCCACAAAGCATGCCAGGAACTCGTTGTCAATGAGATGGAGCTGGCGTATAAATGAAATGTCTTTGCCTTTCCTCCACAGAATCCTTTTCCTCTTACTTTACTCCAGCTGGGTACCCATATATCTCTTTAGTCTAGAGTTTTCCAAGAAATGCTAATCTGACAAAATGCTCTGGAAAAATGAGCTCTGGGGTCAAGTAAGTTTGGAAAATGCTGCACACTCAGATCATTAAATGATCTGATTATTCCTGGAGTGAAGAAATGTGCATAATTTAGTTAGTGTGGTTTTTTTGGGAAACTTATTAGCATACTATAAAATGTGGAATACACTGTGGGAAATGGTGCTCTATTGATTCAGTAATTGAAATATTATTGAGCACCTATTCTGTTAGGTGCTGTTTCAGGTCACAGGTACTCTAGAGAAAAATAAAGCAGGGCAGATAGACGGGGGTGCTAGGGTTGGGGGCTTCCATTTCAATAGGGTGGTCAGGGGGGTGAAGGATGCTATCTGAGCAAAATCCTGAAGGAGATGAGGGAGTGAGTGATATTGGTATAAAGGGAAAGAGACTTCCAGGCAGAGGGAGCAGTAGGTGCAAAGGCCCTGAGGTCGGAGCATGCTCAGCTGTTTTCAGGAAGAGTGTTGGGGCCAGCGTGGCTGCACTGAGAATGGGGACAGAGTGCTGGATGAGGAGGGTCAGAGAGATGGGAAAAATTTGTAAGCCATTGAAAGAAAATGGCTTTTATTTGGACCGAGATGGGAGCATTTGGAGGATTTGTACAGAAGAGTGACATGATTTGATTTCCAATTTGGGGTTAAGGATAAGACTGAAGGGCCGCAGAGTTATAAATGGGAAATCAATTGTGAGGTTATCCCAATAATCTAGGAAAGAGATGACAGTGGCTTGGACACGGGTGGTAGCAGTAGAGATGGTAAATGATGGTAAAATTCGAATATATTTTGGAGGTGGGATTTCCTGACAGATTAGGTTGGAGTGTTGTGATGGAAAAAAGAGGGGTCAAGGATGTCTCTGTGGTTTGGGGCCTGATGGAATTGTCACTATCTGATTAGGGTGATTGAGGGAGGAACCGGTT
>JAQZBX010088481.1:0-12743 GCA_029593785.1 Cabassous unicinctus
TTAAAAAAAAAAAAAGGAAGAGAGCAATTTAGCATGCCTTGGGCTATGAGTGTATAATTAGAAGTTTATTTTTCCCTGACATTTATAACTCTGATTTTTGGTAATCCAGCTATTTTTCAAAGGAGGTAATGCTCACATGCTCACATTTCAGAGAAATACAATCTTTTTCCTAGGCACATTGGGGATCTGAAGCAGGGTCTATGTGCAGGAGACGATTGTTGCAATTTGTGTGGTCTAATAAGTGGTTTCAGAAGATTGGACCTGAAGTAACAGGAACCTGCAGGAAATCAAACCATAAGGAAACCAGGGGAACTTTAACTCCATCGGGAAGGAAGAAAAGAGCCTCACCCCAGGGTAAGGACCAGTAGCAGAAGGTTTAATTGCTACCATGTCGTGGTGTGAACCCACTGGTGTGGCTGCCTGGGCTAATGGGAACCTGATGCAGCCAGCTTCCTGAAACACACCAGTTGCCTTCAAACAGGGCAGCCCATCCTCCAGGAGCAAGCAGGCTGGAGTCACTGGTTTATTTCCCCTCCATCAAAGAAGTTACCTCCCTGCCTCCTCTCCCAGTCAACTAAAACAGGCTGCACCAGGCTGCACACAGGACTCTTGGAATGACCCCTCCTATTCCCCCTGTTTCACACTTAATTCTAACCTTTGGGGAGGGGCTGGGAGGAATGAAGGTCTTCGGGACTTAGCTCAGCAGCTGTCTAGAGCCCCTGGCTCTCTGCTCCTTCAGATCCCGGAGTGAGAGCAAGCACACAGGCCCTTTGCCAGCAAATCCCACTTGGCCACCTGAGAGTTCATATCAGGTTTACAGAAGTGTGCAATGAAATCAGGTGTTAAGAACTGATCATTGAGGGGAATGGAGAATGCCAAGAAAGGCTCCGTTTGTGAGCTGAAACCTCCGAGGTCTGGTTCTTATGCTCCTACCCTCATCTTTCACTTCTGCTTGGCCACTGGCTCCTAAGAAGGAAATGCCAAAGCAGCAGGCAAAAGAATCCCTCTGTTTATGGGACTGGAAAAGTGTTTACAATCGCCAGTGTTTGCAGTCAGCCCCAAGCCCCGAGGCAGGCAAGCATTATCATCCCAGGTCTCCTTTCCGAGGAGGAGAGTTGATCTGGAACTTAAAGCTTCCTGGGCTCTTTCCGCTGGCTCCAATCCCCAGAGGCAGCCTCGGTGTTTTTCCTTTGCTGAAATTTCTAAAGTTCCCTTTTTTACATCGCTTATCGACATGTAAAGTCCACACTAGGGTGAAAAGGTAGGTGTTTCAGATAGACTGCAACAGCTGGGTCAACTGCCTCTTAAAAGGCTGCCTTAATGAGATGCATTTCTTTATATTTGGGCATTTGTAAGCAGAATGGGAATGAAACTTGAGAAGATTATGCGATAACCAGGCTATATCCTGTCAAGAGAGGGAGTGTTTCTCTAATAACACAAAGATGAGCTTCTAGATAGCCTACCAGATAGCCGTCTTCCGCCCAGTGTCTCCCATCATAAATCTTCATTCTTCTCAGGTTTGTCTGGAGATTTTTGAGGATAGAGCTCATTTCCCTGGAGAGACAGGCTGAAGGAAAGATCTGGAATTCCTCCAGTTAAAAAAAGCCACCATTCTGCTTAATCAACATTTGCTCCATCAGAATCAATATCCTGCAGAAGGTTTACATTGTTCCAAAGTCTGTTTGCAGGTGGCAGTGCAAAGATACAGTTCCTGATCTGGATTTGCTGAAAAGGAAAAGAAAATACTCTTCAGAATAGCAAAAAGTGTTTGAAACTCTCCTTTTACCAATAAGCTTCCTTTTGTGAGGATCTGTTTGGCTTTGCACTCTCAAGAAATTTCAGTATCCTGACAAAGTGAGACAGCATTTCTCTTCTCAGGGTTATTTACTCTTTCTCTCTGAAAGGGGTCATTGATTCAAACCCTGCTCAGTCATTTACTTAGCATGGAAAAAGTTGTCCTCTTTGAACCTTAATGTCTTTATCTAATGATAATAATTCCTTCCCTTGCAGGTTGTAAATGAGAAAGTGTGGGTGAAATTACGTAGCTTGTGGTGGTACAATTAAGTTTCCTACTTTTCTTGATTAACCTACAGAATGGATAGGAAGAGGATAAGTTTAAGAATCTGAACTGGGTTCAAGTTCTGATGCCTTTATTTTTCACAGGTACCTCTAAGTGGATCCCTTGTCTGGTAACTTCCCTGTACTTGAGTTTCTTTATTTGTAAAAATAGGATAATGAGACCTCTCCTCATTTCACAGGGAGCTTATGGGAATCAAATTAGCAAATATAAATCTTGTAATAGTCATTTGTATATTTGTAAACTGTGAAATATATAAAACATATTAACTGTACTCATTAATATTCTTCATAATTGAATAAAATATATCAAATATTGAAACAAATATACTTAAGAAACCAAAGGAAAAAAGTTGATATCATAGGAAAAACAATGGTTACCCTATTCTAGTTTTGACTGGTATTTTAGTTTCCCAGCTGCTAAAACTAATACATACAATGGGTTGGCTTAAACAATGGGAATTTATTATCTCACTGTCTTGAGGCTAAGAGAAGTCCAAAACTGAGGCATTAGCAAGGCAATGCTTTTGCACCCCACCCCCCACCCCCACAGGCTGTGGCATTCTGGGGCTGGCTGCGGGTGATCCCTGATCCTTGGATTTTCCTTAATTTGGCAATGCACTGGGAGGATCTTCTTTCTCTTCTGGATCCTGTTGACTTCCAGCTTCTGGCTGCTCCGCAGTGGCTTATCTTTCTGAGTCCAATTTCCTTTGCTTTTAAGGCCTTCAGCCATTTTGGATTAAGGCTCACCCTCATTCAGTTTGGACACACTTTGACTAACAATATCTTCAAAGGCCCTATTTATAAATGGGTTCACACCCACAGGACTAGGGTGTGGAACCTGAACATACCTCTTGTGGGGGACATGATTCAATCCCCAACAACTGGTTTCCTTAAAATTGTGACTCTTTTCATGGAAGGCTTTTATGGAGGGGCTGAGGCAACTGAGATACTGAAAACATGTATTCTTTGAGCTACAAAGAAGAAACCCAGAAAATGGAGTTATCTTGAAGCTCAGAATATATGGATACCAAATAATTTATGAAACTCATTTAAGTAGAAGGTTATCTGTGTTCCTTGCACTCATCTTTCTCTGTTTGGGCCCCTTAGCTTCCTGAAAGGGATCCTCAGCGTAGGTGGAACAGCTGGAGACCTTCCTAGCCTCCTGGTGCCACCAGCTTATCAGTGTTGATGGATAGAAGGCAAGGGGCCTTTCTTGCCTTACTGACTGAACAGAAAAAGCCCTTCTCTATTTCCAACATGCTCGTTTCTTCTTGCAAAGGAAATAATTTATTCATAACTGAATAAAATGTATCCAATATTAATTAAACCACAAATACACTTAAGAAACCAAAGGAAAAAAAGTTGATATCATAGAAAACAATTATTGTTACCTTGTTCTAGTTTTGACTGGTGTTTTAGTTTCCTAGCTGCTAAAATAAATACCATACAATGGGTTGGCTTAAACAAGGGGATGGTGTTGTGGGTAAGAGAAGTCCAAAATTGAGGTCTGATTTGTTAAAAATTGAGCAACTTTGTTCACGATACTGAAATTTATAGGAAGCAGTCACTATGTTAACGTCACTGGGCCATTTCCATTCTGGGACCTCAATGTAACCTAATTCTCCTGTTACTTATTCAATTCATGGGAGCCCCAAAGTCTAGCACAACTTTTGACGATCTTCAGGAGAAATAGCATGGATTTTATAAAAATCATAGACACACACAACTCTCCTGTTGATTTATTTTAACTGGAAGAGTAGGAAGCTTGAACAATTGTGAATTGGAGAATACACATATTAGATAAAGCACACATAAGTGATGCAAGTGGACAACACATACATGCACACCATGATCCATTAGTAAATTTAGAAATTCATCTTCTGTAAATTTTGACTTAGTATTGAATGTTTCACAGATATTCAAATATATATGTGACAAGTTATTGGTGGAATGCATTGCTTTTTTGAAGTTAATATACAGCTCAAATGAGAAAATACACATTACCCCAAAGAAGTCTGAATTCACTTGCTCAGAATTTTAATAGGTGAAAATCAGTGCATTCAATTATTACTTATTCAATAAATATTTACAGAGTACTTCCTGTATACCAGGTGCCGTGCATGATACTGTATCTACATTGGTGAATAAAACAGATATGGCCGGGAAGCAGACGTGGCTCAACCAGTTGAACGCCTGCCTACCACATGGGAGGTCTGGGGTTCAGGACCCGGTGCCTTCTAAAGGAAGATGGGCAGATGCCGCCTCCCGCTGCAACAGAGCTAAACTCCAACACCCGCTGCAAGAAAGCTAGACACCACTGCAACAGAGCTAAATGCTGCCTCCCACCGCAACAGAGCTAGATTCTGCCCTGGCTGTTACAAGCAGAGGCCACAAGCCAGCAGACGCAGCAGCCTATGAGGAGCGGGTATGGCTTAGTCCATTGGGCACTTGCCTCTCATGTGGGAGGTTCTGGATTTGGTTCCTGGTGTCTCCTGGAGAAGGCGAGCAAACAATGAGCAGACAGACGAGGGAACCATCTGGGGCAAGGGGGAATAAATAAAGAAAAATTGAAGTAAATTTTTTTTTTAATCTTAAAAAAAAAAAAAAAAAAAAAAAAAAAAACAGATATGGCCCCTGGCCTCAATGTTGGATTGGAATTCTGTTATGAAACTGTGTGCAGCCTCACTCCCTTTAGAGTAATGATGAGGGACTGGCAGGAGAAAGCTATCTCCACACTCAGGTAACGTCCACTGTAATCTGGACCAATGAATAGTAGAGTTGAGTTTGTCAGAAAGCAGTCTGCCATAGTCATCAAGAGCAGAGACACTGGAATCAAATGCCAGAGTCTGAATCTTGGCTTCTCCACTTCTGTGTGTCCTTGGGTAAGATACTTGAGCTCCCTGTGCTTCTGCAAAACAGGGGTCAAAATTATATCCACGTCATAGTGCTGTTGTAATGATTAACTAAGTCAAAACATAAAAAGGCATTAGAAAAGTGCCTGGAAAATAGTAGGCACTCAGTAAATGTTAGCAATTGTTGTGCATATCTGACCTCATCTCTCATAGGGGCTCTGCACACAGCCTGAGGTTCAACCAGTATTACTTCCACTGTGTGCCACAATTTCCCTGGCCTCCCCCCGCCTCCACCAATGCTTTGGCACACAGTGTTCATGTGTCTGGAGAGCCTTGTCAGCTCTCTGTTGCCCAGCTAACTTTTTCTTTTTAAGATTTATTTTATTTATTTCTCCTCCCTACCCCCTCATTGTTTGCGCTCGCTCTCAACTTGTGTGCTCTCTGTGTCTGCTCATCTTCTTTTTAGGAGGCAACTGGAACCGAACCGGGACCTCCCATGTGGTAGGGAGGCACCTAATCACTTGAGCCACCTCCACTCCCTGCTTGTTGTGTCTCTCATTGGGTTTCTTTGTTGTGTCATCTCGTGACATTATCTTGTTGCGTCAGCTCATTGTGCCAGTCCGTCCCTCAGCTCGCCATCTTGCTCATCTTCTTTAGGAGGCACCAGGAACTGAACCCAGGACATCCCATGTGGTAGGCGGGCCCCCAACTGCTTGAGCCACATCCAGATCCCCCAGCTAACTTTTCTTGTATGCGTCAAGGCTTAGCTCAAGCTCACTCCCTCTGGGAAAATCTCCTTGCCTCTGGCTGCCAGTGGGTTGGGCGCCCCCTTCTCTGCTCTCCTAACAGCTGTGCACGCAGGAATCTAAATAAAGTGTTTACTTGTGTGTCTCATCCCCCCAGATGGGGGCTGCTATGAGTCCATAGGAAAGGCACAATCAATGTTTGTTAAATAAATGAATGAATGAGTGAGTGAGTATATAGAAGGATAAAAGGAAAGAAAGAAAGAAGGGGAGGAGAGAGGGAGGGAAGTGGGGAGGCAGAACCCTGGAACAACTTTGTTGGTAAATTTAATAGTCATGTGTAGAGCAGGCAGGGAGCTAAGCTCCTTGAAGGACTCTAAGCCTCTTCCAGACTCTATAGTGCTCTGTTATTAGCCTGAAGACATAAAGGCGGCCAGAGATTGAGCAAAAACAGAAAGCAGCTAACTTTTTATGTCTTTACCATCCATAAACTCTTACCACGCCAAGGCCCTGCAAACTGTTTGAGATCGCTTGTCTTTAACCAACCCTCTGCCTATAAGCACACATATCCCTGCATTTCTCAAGAGGAATAGTTATCCATAGTTTAGAGTATTTTCAAGTCTGAAAAGTCCACAGTTCCCCTTGGTACCATTTGCTTCAGAATACCTCTCAACAGAAATGACCCTTCTTAAGCTGCAATTGAAGCCCATGATTGCTGTTCTCAAAATCAGTTCAATCTCTGGCTCACCAAAAGCATTACATCTTGATTAACTATTTGCATCCCCAGCCAAAAAAGGAAATGTTAACTTCTTATTGCCAAAGACCTTAGGAACATCAAACATTTATGAAACACATATATGGGAAAACGAGAGAGAGAGAGGGAGGGAAAGAGAGAGAGAGGTATTTTAGTTGACTATCATATAGACCAGAGGGTTATAACGCAAACACACACACACAAGTATTTGTTCATTGGGATTTCTGAAAAGGGTAGGTATTGTGTTCATCAGCATAGAAGTTGCAGCTGGTAAGAGATTTTAATTTCCCCCATCTGAATAGAAACAGTTGAACATTAGAAAAACAAAAGTATTGTTTTTCCAAGTTTCAAAATTCAGATCTCAATATCCTCTTATTTTCTATCTCACTTTTCATAGTCCTCTGCAGTTGAACTCACTTTGGGTGCATAATGGGCCATACCCACATCTTGATGTCTGGTGCCCAGGGTGACCTGCTGCCATTTTAAGGAATAAGACTTTGTGTTTGTGTCCTCAAAATAGGTTCATTCTTCCACTAACTCATTCATTCAGTACTTATTTGTTGACCTAGAGCAGATATTCTCTTAGGCCATGGGGGACAAAATGGTGAACAAAATCTATCTTCTGTCCTCTGCCCTGGGTAAGCTTTTGACAAGTTTGTGATTTCCTTGTAGGGGATGATTTCATTGTGCATACCTAACTCCAGCTGACATGCATTTTGAAAATATTCCACAAGAATTTAATTTTTTATAAAATTGGGTTTTTGACAAAATGAGATCCTTTCATCCCCTGGCATAGTGTCTGGTCTATAGCAGGCACTCGGTAAACATCCATTCCCTTTTTTTCCTAACTTTGAAAATCAAATCGTGTTTAAGGTACATTTGGGGTCCTGACATTTCTGGCAAAGCGACAAATCCTACTGCACTGATAAACTGTCTAGTTGAGTAGGTAAGAGCATGGCCTTTGGAGACAGACCAATCTGGCTTTCAACTCCACTGCCACTGCCACTTGTAGGGGATTGAATAGGTTCCCTCAAGTAAGGAGCTTAAACTTTAAATTCTTCATCTGAAAAATGGGAGAAATAGTACATATCTTACCAGGTTGTTGTAAGATTACTTGCGTATGTAAAGCTTTGTTCATGTAAATCTCTCAGGAATAGTAGCTACTATTTAATGTAAATAAGCACCATCCCCAATTTATCTGCTTTGGAAGATTACATACCTGTAATTTGCATACAAATATCAACTCCAGAATGGAGGACTGTGGGATTCTGGCAGTCTTCATCTTTGTCATTTTTCAAGATGTATTATGACAACCACTTTATCCCCAAGAGTCCTCCCTACCCTAGCAGAAAGGAGTTTGTACCAACCCATGCCAGTGTACACGCAACAAATGGAATGGATCCAGATTTCCCTTATACTTATTTAACTTGTTTATCAAGGAGGTTTATCAGGTCTGAATTATACTGTAAGCTCTTTACGACTCTGATTTATGTTTTCTCTCTACTAATATGACCTTCCAGGCAGTGCCTTAAGCTACAATTCAAGCCCAGTACTATAAATCCTGAGAGTGTGCTATCAACTACATAGATCTTTGCAAGAGAGAGCCAGCCACCACCCTCAGCATAACCATGCCAAGCAGCTACTCTGTGGGCATACCTTGTCTGCTTTTGTTTGTCCTGTCCTGGTTGTTGTTTTCATTGAGTTGCATGAGTCAGTCAGGCTTCATTGTGGTATAGTATATAGGAGAACTTGCAGTATACTTTGCAGAGCCTGTGATTGAGGGATGCCAGTGACTCCTCTAAAGTTACCTTTGGAAAATCTTTAATTCCTATAAAACAGTAGGTTCTTAAAATTTGGGGAGTCTTAGATGCTTGAAAATCTGAAGACATAAATGCTCTCTTCCTAGGACTGGGGATAATACATATTACAATTTTTACATATAAATTTGTAATACAGTTTCACAGGACTCACATGCTCCCTACAGTCTTTCCATGTACCCCTTTGAGTATCCGCCTAATCTAGGGGAAGCCAAAACAGCACCTGAGTTCTTGTCAGGATTCTAATTGCCTCTTTTTGTGAAGCATGAGAGACCCAACACAATGGTAAGCTCCCAAGAAATAAAACACTGAGTCAGATCCTGCACAGTGGACTCTGTCCCTTGTTCTGGGTGTCTTTCTCTTTCACGGAGGGGTGATAATTCAACTTACTGGGGACATCCTGGCCTGTTTCCTCAGGCCAGACATTGTGCAAACCTCCAGAAGCTTCTCTGCCCAAGAAAAGGAGTATTATGCAGGGAGCACATTACGTCGTAATAAACATGGGATCTTTATTGGGCAGTTGTTTGAGGTCATTTTCTCTGCCCCATCAGCAGGCTCAAAATTGATGTGCAAACCAGAAGATAAGGGAGAGCGGGGGCAGTGGGGGAGGGAGGGAGTGCTTGTTTTCTGCCTGGTTCAGGGGAAGCTGCTGTAGGAATTTTTGCCTCCAGCCTCTTGTTGAGTGACAAGAGAAGAAAAAAGGATCATTTGAAGGCTCCCCAATTCAAAAGGCGTGTACAGAATGCCAGGCCCTCGCTGCCCTGGAGAAAGCCACTCTGGTGCCAGCTTAGGAACAAATGTGTTCCCACTGTCTCCTGGAAAGTCTTTCCCCGCCCTTGCTGAGGGGGTGGATTTCAAAGCAGCTGACTTCTTGCCCTTTTTAATAGGACTGCAAGTGTTCCTGTTTTAATTCTAAAGCTTTGCCCCAATTTTCCACTCCTCCACTGCCTCCCTAAGAAGAGCTGGTATTCTGGGTCACTGAAATGGCGGCTGGTTATTGAGCGGAGACGGGGGATTAGAGGGGACAGTTCAGAGCATGCGAACACAGATATGGTATTGAAAGGTCGCGTTGCATTTTAACGAAATGCTATAAAACATCAAACCCTAAAGGTGCCAGTTAAAACCATCAAAATCCCTTCTGGAGCTTGCCTTCTACAGCTGTGGATCTAAAAGTTCTACGCCTTTCCCATGCTTTCATAATCATCCTTTCCCCCCTTTAAAGACACACACAGACTTGCTCCCAAACCAGGGTGTGTTTTAAACGCTGACCGCCCCATCCTTCCCTGACACCATGGAGCCTTTCAGTCTAAAACCTCAGTGTCTGAGAAGTCTGGCCAGTCCGCTGGGGAGAGGTATATAGTAATTAAGTTAGCTATTAGCTTCTGTGAGAGGACTTCGGTATTTCATCGCAGCTGCCTGCCTCCATCTCCCCAGCCGCCCTCCCACATCTTCCTCTGAGACCGGCTGTGTGTGTGAAGGAGGTGCTGTTTCCCACAGCTCTGATCTAATTCAGCTGAAATTCAATCTCCGTGTGACCAACCTCAGCCAGCGCTCTCCCACCCGCCGCCGCCGGGCTCCCCTCTCCCGGCCTGTGCGTGTCGCCCATTTACACTGTCAATCCGACAGCCTCCGCTCCGCCGGCCCCTGGGTATAGATTTACGGTGTCAGTGGGCCAGCCTTGGGGGCTTGCCTGCTGCCCGGACGCTCACCCCACAACCCCGATGATCCGAGGGGAGACACCCTATACAGGCCACTCATTGGGTTGAATGGGGTTGGTGAGTTATCGCAGGAGAAAAGGCAGCTGAGCCAGATGAGGCTGAGAACCCGAACCAGATGTAAAAGACATCAGGCTTGGTTTTCCGGGGATCTTTAATGCCCAGAAAGATTTATGACCCCTTTTAACCCTCTTTTAACATAGGTTAACCTGGGCTTGTTTTATAGGGATGAAGCAAGCCTGGCAAGCAAACAGAAAATCTCCAGGGCGACATGCCTGTCCCAGGGCCTGGGGACCCTTGCTTCCCTTCTTTGTCCTCTCTTCCTTAAGCTCCATCACTTAGCCTCTGGGTTTGGTGGGGGCATTCCATTGCAACCTCTTGATAATTCTCCATTCCCAGATAGCCCAAAAGCTGCCAGTGGCATTGACCCTTAATTGTGGTCTAAGTGGGTTTGCATCTTTATACTGAACAAGGAAATGGTATTTTTTTTTTTTTTTTAGAAAGGCGGAGATTGCAGGAGGCTGGCACTGGCCAGCGACCCAGTGGCCCCCACATTTTTTTGTCTAATTGGCACCTAATCACATTATACTGGATTCAGCGCACTTGCCTTTGACAGGGAAAGCTTTGAACTTTGCTTTGGGTTTCCTGCAAGAGGAGGGTTTCTACCCCGAGGCAGGGAGGCACAGGAAGACAGAGGTTTGTGGGCGCCTTTTACTAGCCCTATGAAGTGAAAGGGAAGGGGGTTTTGAAAGGCGACATAATTAGGAATGATGTGTCAAGGCAGGCAACATCCACCTCTTGAACCTGACCCTGCTCCTCTGTGCGCAGGCAACCGGGAAACACAGAAAATTCAGCACAGCTACCTCACTTGGGAATGAAATGCAAACCATTTTCAAATGCAAAGATGTCCAGTCATCCTTCAATTTTCATGCATTTCATTGCACACAGTGGGAAAACGGTGGGCAAGGTCTCTCTCCTTCCCTCCCCTCTGCTCCCCTGTCCTCCCCTTCCCTCAACTTTCCTCCCCTTTTCTTTTCTTTAAGAAGCAATACAATTTGCATGAAAAGATTCCTTTTGGCAAACAACCAAGCAGCTTGCTTATCTTGATATAGTGATAAGAACCGGCAGGTTGATCTGGAAAGTGTTTCCCTCACCTCCCTCAGACTTACAGATTCTGGGTCCTGCCATGTTGGAATATCAAAACTTTCCATCCAACATGGTGAAGGGAAATGCTCTATTTGAATTCAGTCCCACAGAGAGAGTTTAGAGACTATGTCCTTATTTCTTTCTCTCTCTCTCTTTGTTTTTTGGATAGTGGGTTATGACCAGAAGAAAAGTCTTGAGCACTTAAAAAAAATTTTTTTTAACTTCTTCTGAGTACAGTTAGGCTACATCATGTAGGATGGTGTCGTGGAATAAGGAAATATGCTTTTAGGGGAGGAAACTCCCTGCACGGGGAAGAGCAAGATTCCTGCAGCCAAGCTCAAAAATAATAGTCTCTCTGAGTCCTGAGAAAACTGCCCAAAATGTTAGCACATCAATCTTAAGGAAACAAGCCTGGCTTTTACCGACTTAATTTTATATATTTATTTCAGAGTTTGAGTCTTTACAAGAAAGAGGGAGTGGAGGAAAAAGATCAGAAAATTGAAGGGGATGAACAGAAGAGGAATGAGATTTCCTTTGTTGTGAAGATTCCATTTCTCCCCCTATGCCCACTGCTTAGTCTAAACTTTCATCTTCCAGGAGCAAATGCACAGCACACTCATCTTCCAGGAGCAAACGCACAAGGCACTGATTTCAGTTCATCTATTATTCAGTTTCATAAAACTTTCTCTTGTGTGTTGGGTCCTATCTAGGACACAGGACTGTGTAATAAAACGAGGCTCTAAGACCTGACCTCCAGCTCTGACTCTTGGCTACTAAGTTGCAAAGTAGTTTGGGCAAGTCATGAAGCTTACAGGGGCCTCTATTACATCTCCAAAATAGAGGTAATGATACCTGTCCTGCCCGGTGCAGAAGGTTATAAAGGAAACACTTTGAAAAGTTAAAAACACTATACAAATGAAAGGTATTATTCTTACAATAAAAACGTTTAAAGATTACTAGTACTGTGCCATGTAGGAGTCAGAAGCGTAAGTTTTGATAAGTAAACAAAAACTTGAGCCATCATCGAATTGACTTAAAATGTAAATTACATGGCCCCTTTCTCCAGAAATTTTTATCCCGCAGCTTTAGGACCCAGTCCAGGCATCAGCATTTTATACAAGCACCTTGGAAAGTTCTGAGCAGACAGGCCAGCAACCATATTTGAGCAGCAGTTTGTTTTGCTAAATGAGGACATTTCTCACTCTCCCACTCCCTGGCCACCCCCTTGCTCCCACTGGGGCTGGTGTGAGGGGAGAGCACATTACTTTCACATCCCTTCATTAATATTTCAGAATCTACAACACGAAGGACTGGGAAGAAACAAAGCAGTATGGGGGATTATGTCGATGGGTTTGGTTTCCCTTTAATGATGAGAAAAATGCATGTCTGCACTGAGTGGATGATAAATTGATCCAGAAAATGTTGCACAAGGGTTCTTTGCTAAGCTGCAGGGTCAGTCAACAATATAAAAGAAAATATACCTCCATCTAGTTGAAAAGGACTTAGGTTCAAGGCATTGCACAATGGGGCTGGTATGGGTTACACTCCGTCAAATGGCCCTGTTCATTAATTCAGCTTTCCACAGAATTTGCCAGAGAGGACAATAAAGGAGAGAGAGAGAGAGAGAGAGAGAGAGA
>JAQZBX010088482.1:0-12747 GCA_029593785.1 Cabassous unicinctus
TGAGGGACCAGTCAGGGGCCTGTGACCGCCTCAGCCTGGGCCTCACCACCCCTCCACCTGGTTCTTCAGTTAGCAGTTGACCAGGTGTTAAGGTGCCTGCAAAGCCCCAATATTTCCTGCCTAGACAGCTGCTGTCACATCTTTTGGTTAAACTGTAAAGTGAACTAACTCCAGAGCTTACAAATCAGGAGGCAAAATGTGAGAGAACTAGTAGACTTTGGCTCTCTTTGGCAAAGCTGCTGTAATTTGTGATGGCTTTATAAGCCATTTGGTCTCCATTTCCATATGGACCTAAAAGGACTACAGAGTAGACTCTTTGGCCTACGAGCAAAGTAAAAATCACATGGAAAAGGAAGGGCTATAAGAATTCTCCAATGCTAGAAAATTTTAAATGATGCACTCCACAGAAAAAGAAGGAGCTGGGAACAAAGAGTTCTGAGAAATGGCTCTAGCTGAAAACAAAGAAAAGCCCCAAAACCAGGGAGGAAAACTCTTCCTGAATCACAACTAAAGGGTGTCTTTTTTAGCATAGCAATGTAGATCAACTTGTATTAGCTCTTTTCTGCTCATAAAACTAAACACACACACAAAACAACAAAACTTAGGGAGTGATGTGGGGTGAACAGCAGGCAAACTTTATATCATATTCACCATGGACTGGAACAACAATGACAGAAATATCTTAGTGGTTTGAGATTTACCACATCTAGAGATACAAAGAGGCTGTGCTAAGGAACCCAGGGCAGGGGCGAGACTGAGTTTCCGAAAAATCAACAACAACAACAAAACAAAAAACAACAACAACCAAAAAATAACCCTTTGAGCCGATTCCTTTATCTGGGGGCCTGCCTCATTCTGAGAGGCAAAGGAAAAAAAATGTCCCTCAAGATTCAGAATGGCAAACTTCTCTTGAAAACAAGCTCCAATACCATATCCATCTTTAGGGCCAAGTGAAACAACTTTGAAATGGCAGAGGGAGATGAGGGGGAGGCAGACACGATTGTGTTAGGTGGATGTCCCATTCTCTCAAGATTATATTAATGGAGTTTGGAAAGAGCAGAAATCATTGAATGCAAAAAGCACAATCACCTCGTTTTGGCATTATCAGATACACTGCTACAAATTTAGTTTTCCCAGTGTCAGTGGGCAGAAGATGGGGGGCTGTTTTCCTGTCCTTGCTCCTGATTTCTTCCCCTTCAGTCACAAGTGTCACAGGCAGGAAGGGTAATCTGCCCCTATCAGCCTCACAGTCGTTCTTAGACTTTTCTGGCGTCTCAGGTTTTGAGAATTCTTTGAAAGTATTTATCCCATTTCCAATCTGCTCAGCTTCCCAGGCAGCTGTCTAAACCTCTCACATTCATGTCAACTCTGGACCTTGCTTCTTCCACACGCTTCTCTTTCATTCCCTTTAGAAGAACAACGGGTGCCCTTGGAGGGACGAAGTTCTCCAAAACACACTGTGGGGAAATGGGACCTGGAGGTCCATCCTGCCACGACAGCACCAAATCCAGAGAACACCCAGAAGGCTGCCTCCACCGTGTGGAGCAAAGGAAGGATGGGCAGAGGGGAAAAAAGGGGTGCAGAGGAAGTGAAGATGACAATCATGGCGACTCTCTGATTTAACAATGAAGCAGGCAGAGGTCCCTGAGGCAGAGATTTTCTCCTTATCCTTGGCAGCTTTTATTCTCAAGGTGCAGCTCTGAGCACATCAGAACAGAAGGAAGCAAGGTCACAGGGCTAAGGATGGGGCAACATTTTTTGTTTGCTTTTTTAGTTTTTTTAATGTGACAGTTGAACTGACATAACTCTTTATGTTATAGCAACTAAAAACAGGGGCCTGCTGGTAGACTATGAGTCCTCATCAAGGTCAAGGGCTGTGACAGCACCCATTCCACATTATGCTGGGGCCCAGAGCCACATGCATGCTCTTTCTGCCCCCACCCACCCGTGAAAATCACCAAAGACAATACTCAGAGGTATTTTGATAAGGCCAAACTATTAGATCAAGGCTACTGTTCAAAAACCACCTCTGAGAAGCGTGTTTTAAGGTCTTCCAATCAGAAAAGAACATTCTCTGGGTGAGTTTGTTGTTGATGATAATAAACCAGGAGAGGCAAGGTGCCAGTCTTTCAAAGAATGTTTTACCCCTTCTCCTAAATATAAGGTTATATATTCTCTGCAGAAAAATTTTGAATTATGGGAAAAAAGCAGAAAATATCACTTATAACCCCATATACTATTTATAATTTAGCACATGTAAGTGCACTCTTATGTGTGGGTTAAAGAGGCACATGTGTGGGCTTTAGGGTCATGTAGGCCAAAAAGAATCCTAGCTCTGACACCAATTGTGTGATGTACAATTGAAAAATTTAAGCCTTAGTTTACTTATCTAATAAATCGGGGTCATACCACCTTCTCCAAAGATTTGTGAGGACTAGCGAGGTAATACACACAGAGCACACAGCACACCCCTGACATAGAAGCACTCCTGCATGTGCTAAATGCTAGCAGACATTAGTGTGAAAGTGTCTCATTCATTTAGACTTCAAGTTAGTATTAGTTTCCTATTATTGCTGTAACAAGTTACCACAAACTTAGCTTAAAACAAGACACATTTGTTAACTCACAATTCTGGAGGCAAGAAGAATGAAGTGAATTTCCCTGGGCTGAAATCAAGGTGGTGGGGCCGTGCTTCCTGGGGGCTCTAGGGCAGACTCCATTTCCTTGCTTTCTCCAGCTTCTAGAGGCTGCCTGCATTCCTTGGCTCACGGCCCCATCCACCTTCAAGGCCAGCAGAATAGCATCTTCAAATCTCTCTGGCTCTGATGCTCTGCCGCCTTCCTCACATCTCCTTCTTCTAACTCTGATCCTCCTGTATCTCTCTTACAAGATTGTAATTACATTGGATCCAGCTGAATAATCCATGGATAATCTCTCCATCTCAAGATCCCTAACCTTAACCACACATGTGAAGTCCCTTTTACCATGTACGGTAACATAGTCACATGTTCTGGGGATAAAGATGTGGACATCTTTGGGGGGCGGGTCACTATTTAGCCTCATAAGTTCCTGATATATTAAACTATTTGGAGATACTAACAGATTTGCTGCAAATATTTTCTCCTGCTGGTCTAAATTCTTTGGCATAAAATAGTAATATATTTGTTCTCAAATCATATTGATCTATTCTTTCGTCATTTCTCCCACTAATTTTTAGGCCTAGGAATTCCTTCCATATCCAGTCAGGTTAGTATGTGCACATATGTGTGCTGGTGTAGTTCAATTGTTTTGATAACAACAACAACAACAACAAACTCTTAAGTTGAAACAACATAGAAAAATGCATAAAGTAAGAGGGAACTTTGTCACCTACCTCCAGTTTTGCTCCTCACAGGAAACCATTTAATGGCTTGGAGTCCATTCTTACAGAGTTTTATGCTCCTTATTCACATACACATGGGCATTTCAATTTGTACACCTAAGTTTATAGTCCAACTGGGACTTACTTTAGTGAATGGTATACACCTGGGAAGTCCTACTCTAATTTGTTTTTTTTTTTTTAATAAAAGATGATTAACCTAAGTGCTGCTTAGGTAGTAATATTTGTTATTTTTCTACGGAAGTCGGTTTTGTGGGATATTCCTATGTTTGTTTGTTTTTTTCCATTTACCTCCAACTTGGGGAGCACTCACCTGCCAGTCCCATCTGACCTTTACAGGTACCGCTATGTACCCGGTGACAGCTGCACAAACTGCAGAAATAGAATTAAGGTAAAATTAACTGGCCTCTAGAGGACTAATTTTATAAGCCCAAACCCATTAAGTAACATAAAAGTCACCTTTCCTATTTTATGATTAGGGAAAATTGAAAATTGTTATATTTGACAAGTACATGAATCTGCCTTAAAATTTTCACCAAGAAATCCAGGAACCCAGCAGGCACACATGGTGCTAACTTATTTGTCACTTACTGCAGCATCCTCAGGACCTTGCAAACTTGGCACACACAGAATGTGCTTGAGAAAACTTCTGCTGAATGAATGGGGGGTGTGGGGTGGAGAGTCCAGCACCAGCCCACAGAAGAGAAAATAATGATGCTCTCTGAAAGGCCTCCTGGGGCCACGTGGCTGCCGAGACATGAACACTCTGCTCACTAGGTCAGGTCTGCAATCTTGAATTCCCTCATCAACAGTCATTTCTGGAGGACTCGGTGAAATGAATCTCAATGAGTATAAAAAGTAAACAATTCAAACCAAGCCTAAAACAGCTGTAAAATCAAAGATGAACAGAACAAGCCTGCAGCTCCCCGGGTAGACCCGCTCCTCTGCTTTCAGGAGCAACATCACATCCTTAGGAGCAGGGACATTCAATTCTGAGTTAAACCAGGTCACCCCAGCTAGGAAGCATCCACACCCATTTCGGATGGTGATTGTGTCAGAGGCTTTCCAAGTACAGAGTGTGTCCTAAATATATCAAAGCACTCAGTCAAGGCAACAGCAAAGGAAACCAGTTCCAAAATCACATGCAGCTCACACTTGGCGTGAGGACAACTAGTGTTAGGGTGTCAATTCACAACTGCTGGGCAGCGGCAGCAGCATTCTTAGCAGAATGTGCCCTGAATGGTTTATGGCCATCACCCAGTACCCAGCCACGGGAGAAGAAAGGCTCTCTGCCAAGGTTCATGGGTGGCAGGAAGCAAATTACCAATCAGAACACAATGTATCAAACTTATAGAATTATACTTGCAATCTGGTCTGGGCCAGACACAAACAACTGTCCCATTCAGTTTGACATAAATTAGAGACGCTCCAAACACATTTTCCATCTATTTATATGACAGGCAAGTTAAACTCCTAAGTGTCACCAAACCCCCTTTTAATGCAGTTCAAACTACATGTGAAATTTATCACCCATCCATGGGCTCTGGGCCTGAGATCATTGGGGCTCTGCCAACCTGATACAAGACAAGGGCCGGAGAAAGAACGGGAAACTTTCCAACATCATGGGAGCCCCTTGAAAGAAGTGGGCTTCAGAAAAGCAGGCTGGAGGATGCAGGGGATATCCAGGCATATATATCAGCAAGCTATTTCTGCCATTGGGATGTCTGTTGGAAACTGAAGATTTTCATTTCTAAAACTCCTTTGATCACAATATCTCCTTCTCAAAAACCTTCAGCAGCTCGCTACTGCCCATAGTCCAAACGCCACTGGCTTAAAGCTCCCCATGACCAGCCCCTCCACATGTGAACCAAACTGGTCAGTCACAACTGCCTTTTCCTGACCCTACACCAGCATCTGCCATAGCCTCCAGGCAGAAGGCCATTTTCTACACCAGCTATTGAAATCCTATCATCCTTAAAGAGCTGGGCCAGACTACCTCATTCACGCGACCCCGCCCCCATACACAGCTCCTTTCCAATTATTAATTTGTACCCATTTATTTGGCGTATATTGTCTTTTAAGGCAATCATTCATGTACATGAATCGCCCCTCCTACTGGTGTGACACACAAAATAGTCCTGTTTTTTAATGTCCATCCTCCCCACCCCTCACCTACCACCCGGCACCAGGTTGGAGAAGGAGCAAGTACCCAATGTGGTTGAATGGATGAGTAGCCCTCCTTTATGTCAGTAGACTCTCACAACAAAATAGGGAAAGCAGTTAAGATGTCAATTCTGGGAAGCAGGAGTGGCTCAGTTGATAGAGCCCCCGTCTACCATATGGGAGGCCCCGGGTTTGCTTCCCGGGGCCTCCTTGTGAGGGCAGGCCGGCCCACGCAGCGCGAGGGGCTAATGCAGCGGGACCTCACAGCAAGGGGAAGATAAGCAGACACGGAGAAGACACACAGCGAATGGACACAGCAAGCACAAGCAGCAAGGGGGGGATAAATAAATAAACAAATAAATCTTTAAAAAAAAAAAAAGATGTCAATTCTACCAAAGTGATTAAGGATTCGACACAAGCCCAATTAAAATTCCAACAGCCCCTTTGCAGAAATGGAAAGGCAATTAGCAAATTTATATGGAAGGGTAAAGGGCCCCGGATAACCAAAAGCATCTTAAAACGAATGGAGTTGTAGGATTCACACTTCCCGATTTTAAGACTTATTACAAAGCTACAGTAATCAAAGCAGGTATGGTACTGGCACAAGGGCAGACATATAGACCAATGGAATTAAACTGAGAATACAGAAATAGACGCTTAAACCTACGGCCAACTGATTTTCAACAAAGGTGCCAAGTCCACTCAATTGGGAAGGAATAGTCTCCTCAAACACGGTTGCTGGGAAAACAGGATCTCCTTATGCAAAAGAATGAAGGAGGGCCCCTTTTACATACTGTGGTGGTTTGGAGCTGTATGTACCCCAGAAAGACATGTTCTTAAATTTAATCCATTCCTGTGGGTGTGGACCCATTGTAAGTAGGACTTTTTGGAGACTACTTCAGTTAAGTATGACCCACCTCAATCAGGATGGATCTTAATCCTCTTACTGGAGTCCTTTATAAACTGAATGACTACAGAGAGAGAAAAGAAGCCACTGAAGCAAGAAGTTGAAATTAACGAAACCTAGAAAAGAAAGGAGGGACCAGCAGGTGCCGCCATGTGCCTTACTATGTGGCAGAGGAGCCAAGGATTGCTGGCCACCGTCTTCAGGAAGAAAGCATTGTCTTGATCATGCCTTGATTTGGGCATTTCAAAACCGTAAGCTTATAAACTAAAATTCCCATTGTTAAAGCTGAAATCATTTCATTGTATCTGCTTTGAGCAGCCTATGAAACTAAGACACACAACATACTCAATAAATAACTCAAAATGGATCACAGACCTAAAAATAAGAACCAGAACTGAAAGCTCCTAAAAGTAAACATAGGGAAGCATCTTTAGAACCTTGTGTTAGGCAATGGGTTCCTAAACTTTACACCCAAAGCACAAGAAACAAAAGGAAAAACAGTTGAGTGGAACTTCATAAAAATTAATAACTTTTCTACAAAGTACTTCATCATGAAAGTAAAAAGACAACCAACACAATGGGAGAAAATGTTTGGAAACCACATATCTGATCAGGGTTTAATATCCAGAATATATAAAGAAATCCTACAATTCAACAAAAAGAAAAACAACCCCACTAAAAAATGGGCAAAACACATAAATAGACATTTCTTCAAAGAAGATATACAAATGGCCATAAGGCACATGAAAAGATGCTAAACAACATTAGCCATTAGGAAAATGCAAATGAAAACCACCTTGAAGGAGTAGGTGTAGCTCAGTAGCTTGAGTGCCTGCTTCCCATGTATGAGGTCCTGGTTCAATCCCAGTACCTCCCTTAAAAAACAAAACAAAACAAAAAAACACATTGAGATAACATTTCACACCCACTAAAATGGCTACTATTAAAAAGTTGGAAAATAACAAGTGTTGGAGAGGATATGGAGAAATAGGAACACTCATTCATTGTTGACAAAATGTAAAATGGTGTAGCTGCTGTGGAAGACAGTCTAGCAATTGCACAGAAAGTTAAGTATAGAATTACCCTATGATCAGAGAATCCCACTACAAGTTATATATCCAAAAGGATTGAAATCAAGGAGTCAAACAGGTATCTGCACACACTGATGTTCATAGCAGTGTTATTCACAACTGCCAAAAGATGGAAGCAACCCAAGTGTCCATCAAACCAATGAATGGATAAACAAAATATGATATATATATATATGTTTTAGTTAGCTAAAGGCTGCCAAGGCAATAGATCAGAAATGGTTGGCTTTTACAATGAGGATTTATTAAGTTGCAAGTTACAGTTCTGAGGACATGAAAATGTCCAAATCAAGGTATCAAGTGAAGCTTTTTTTTTTTTAAAAGATTTATTTATTTATTTATCCCCCCCTTGCTGCTTGTGCTTGCTGTGTCCATTCGCTGTGTGTCTTCTCCGTGTCTGCTTATCTTCCCCTTGCTGTGAGGTCCCGCTGCATCAGCCCCTCGCGCCGCGTGGGCCGGCCTGCCCTCACAAGGAGGCCCAGGGAAGCGAACCCGGGGCCTCACACATGGTAAACGGGGGCTCTATCGGTTGAGCCACACCCGTTTCCTATTGTGAGGGCTTGCTTCATCAGCCCACTAGGCTGCGCGGGCCGGCCTGCCCTCACAAGGAGGCCCCGGGACGCGAACCCAGGGCCTCCCATATGGTAAACGGGGGCTCTATTGACTGAGCCACTCCCGCTTCCCATCAAGTGAAGCTTTTTCCCTAAAAACATGGCTGCCAGTGATCCTGGTCTCCTGTCATACAGCAGGGCACAATTGTGGTGTCTGCTGTCTCTCCCTCCTCCTCTGGATCTCACTGCTCAGCTTCTGGCTTCCTTTAGCTTTCTCTCTGTTCCTGTGGCTTTCTTACTCTCAGGTTCGACTGATTTCAGCTTCTGGCTTCCAGGACTTTCTCACTCAGCTTCTGGGGGTTTCTCTCTGTGTTTCTGTGTCTTTTCTCTGCTTGTTTCTCTGTATTCATCAGATTTATAAAGGACTCCACTAAGAGGATTAAGACACACCCTGGGTAATGCCTTCCTGAAGTAATCAAATTAAAGGTCTTTAACTGAAGTAATTTAATCAAAAGGTCCCACCTACAATAGGTTAACACCCACCAGAAATGGATTAGCTCTAAGGACATGCTCTTTTCTGGGGTATATAAAAGCTTCAAATTACAACATACAATGAAATATTATCAGCATTAAAAAGAAATGAAGTTCTGATACATGCAACAACATGGATGAACCTTTAAGACATTACGTTGAGTGAAATAAGCCAGACACGAAAGAATAAATATTGCATGATCTCACTCATATGAAATAATTAGAACAAACAATTCAGAGTCAGAACTAGAATACAGGTCACCAGAGGCCAGGGTGAGGCTAGGAAATGAGGAGTTAATGCTTAATTGGCACAGAGTTTCTATTTGGGTTGATGGAAAAGTGTTGGTAATGGATGTTGGTGATGGCAGCACATCAATGTGAATGTAATGAACATCACTGTATTATATATCTGAATGTGGTTTAAAAAAGTAATTTTCGGTGGTATGTAAGTCACTAGAATAAAAATTAAACAAAAAAACAACCATAGGACTGTAAAGTACAGTGAACTCTAATGTAAACTATGGACAATAGTAGTACAACTATAATAATATTCTTGTATCATTGTAACAAACATACCACACTAGTGCAATATGTTAATAATGGAGGTTTGTATATGGTAACTATGTATTTTCTGTATGATTTTTCCATAACATATAACTTCTCTAGTAAAGAAAAAAGAAAAAAGATCAAGAATGTCTTATAAGCACACCATAAAGTTAAAAAAAAAAGTATTGACTGGCAGAAGACATTTTCAACACACAACTGACAAAAGATAAGCTCATATCATGCATATATGAGAAGTCATAAATCATTGAGAAAGGGACAAACAACCCAAAAGATAAATGAGTAAAAAGCGACATGAACAGGTATTTGACAAAAAGAAAATTTTCATATGGAGCAAATAAATAGATGGAGAGACATTCAACACTTTTAGTGATTACTGAAATGCAAGTGAAGATTGCACTGAAAGACCATTTTATACCCATTCCAATGACAAATAACAGTAAATCTCACAATATAAAGTGTGAAGGGAATAAGGGCCAGTGAGATCTTTTATACACTTTGGAAGATATCTGGATATTATTTGGTAAAGTTGAAGAGTCACATACCCTTCTAGATATGTATCCAAGAAAACCCTTTAAAAAGTATATCAGGAGACATGAACAGAATGTTCATTGCAGTACTATTTATAATAGTAAAAATCTAGAAATGCTCCAAAATAGAAGAGAAGACTAAAGCGTTGGTATATTGACACAATAAAGCCAAAATAAACAAACAACAGCAGTGTGTAGTAAATCTCAGCACATAAATTTTCAAAAAGTCTCAAAACATTATATAAAGAATAAATCCTCTTGAAATAAGATTAAAAACAACTAAAACTAAACAACCTTTTTAGGAACGTATAGTGTTAGAAAACTATTTCTGAAGAAAGGAAGAATACATTTAGCACAAGATTCAGGAGAATGGTTACCCTGGGTTGGCTAGGCATGTCTACACAGATTAAGGTAAATACTGTCATATTCTAGTTTCTGTATTGAGGGATGGGTTCACAAGTGTTAGTTGTGGTTACCGAAATAAAACCGATAAAAGTGAGTCATGCATGGACCAGTAATGCATGCGATATGACCTAAGGACTACGATTAATCCAATTCTTTGCACCTAAGGTCCAAAACTGAATAGTAAACAAAGCCACAAGGATTACAGAACAGTTTAAGGCCCTTCTTCCCAAAAATCCCTCATACATACTGTAGTAAAATAAATAGCCGGATTTCAAAGCAAAGTCTGAAATTCATGCACCTTGAATAGGATGTACTAAATCCCCTGAAACTGGATATAAAATTGTACATCTATGTATTTTTCTGATATTCTTGGAAAGGTTAATTATCAAAAAGAGGTAGGGGGAAACGGATGTGGCTCAAGCATTGGGCTCCCATCTACCATGTGGGAGGTGCAGGGTTCGAATCCTGGGCCTCCTGGTGAAGAGGAAAGCTGACCTGCATGGAATGCAGGCCAGCGTAGGAGAGCTGGCCGGCATGGAAAGCTGGCGCAGCAAGATGACGTAACAAAAAGAGGCGCAGGGGAGAGACGATGGGAGACGCAGCAGATGGGAGAGCTGAGGTGGCGCAGGAGATTGGGCACCTCTCTCCCACTCTGGAAGGTCCCAGGATCAGTTCCAGGTGCCGCCTAAAGAGAAGATAAGCAGACACAGAAGAACATACAGAGAGGAGACAGCGAACACAAAAAAAAACACCAAAAACCAAAAACCCACAAAAAAAACAAGGGGAGGGGGCATAAATAAGTAAATAAATAAATCTTTTAAATAAATTTAAAAAAAAGATCTAGGTTTAGAGAGTGAATGAATTTGAAGAACCATTGCAGCAGGTACTGCTTGCCATGGGTTAAAGAACAAATTTTTAGGATGGCTTCAGGGCAATAGCAAGTGGTGGGAAACACAGGTGGATGAGATAATTATTACCGATGGTTGCCAACCTCCTGGAGCAAATGGTGCCAATAGTAAATAGGATGCCATAGCCTGCCAAGACTGAGCCCTCCTTATCCTCTTCACATGTGCTAATTTACACAGGAACAAGTAGACAGCATTGAAACATGTTGGCTTTTTTGAGGACTATCTTGAAACCCAATGGCATATTTTCCCTGCTTCTTCCAGGTGAAGGTTATTGATTTGAAAGATAAACATTGACACAGATTACAGCAACATATGCAATGATGCAAAACAAGATTTTTATTCATTTTTTGTTTTGTTGTGGTTGTTGCAATGTGGATAAGATACTGGAGTGATGGCTCCTATCAGCGGGGAGAGGGCATCTCATGAGACTTGCTGAAGAGAAATTTTTCAGTGGATAAACTGACAAACTTCTTTTAATGTGAAATTTGGGAGGTGGAAAAAGATGCTTGGGTAAAACTTAAAGCCTAGCTATAGAGAAAGATGATAAATATGACAGGTCATAGCAGAAGGTGTTTCATATCAAATAGGAAACAATAAAAGGAGTTGGAAGATCATTATATATGCATAGACTATGGGTAGAAAACATCATAAACCTGAGATTATGGCAGAAAGGCTGTCTTGTACAAATATAGCCTTGGTGGAAGGTATTAGCAATAGGAAGGTATATCTTGTTCAAAGAAAGCCAGCTAGAGGAAATGAAGAGCAGCTCCGTAATGTCAAGATAACAACTTTACAGTAGAACAATGTGTTGCTGTAGGAATACATTATGGACCGCCTGCTTCCACAGACTGCTTCCCCATGAGAGCTCAGGCTATACAAAGGGTGTTGGTGGCAGGGTTCCTTCCAACACCAAGATGTTCTGGCTCAACCTAAAGAAGTTTTTTCCCTTATTTAACTTCCCAAATGCCACGTAGTTAGGCTAGAACTTGGGTTAGCATAACAGACTGAGCTGATATGGGAAGCCCCTTACACATTCCAAACATAGAAATGTTGGAATAAAGTTAAGAAATTGAGAGAGGGGAATGGAATTAGTCTTGGCTAATCTCATAAACAAGAACGGTCAATCTCCAGAAACAAAGAGGAATTTCACAGATAAAGCCATGAGGAGGTTTGAAGCTAGATGGGACCTCAGGCTATTTATGTGATGCCAGAGAGGTCTGCAGACCCTGAGCTGGTGGGGAACTGGCACTGTGCTTCAAAAAGCCATGAGAAGGGGAGGGTTATTTTCAGGCTAAAACTTTAAATATATTTGCATTTCTTGAACACAAACAAACTTGTCTGTGGAGGGGAGGAAGGGTAATGTGGGGCTAAGATTCTGCCATCAATAATCTAGAAGTTATTGGGAGTAAGGCAGTTTGAGAT
The DNA here is from genome assembly GCA_029593785.1 of Cabassous unicinctus. Lineage (NCBI taxonomy): Eukaryota > Metazoa > Chordata > Mammalia > Cingulata > Chlamyphoridae > Cabassous > Cabassous unicinctus. The sequence goes on from JAQZBX010088482.1 coordinate 12,449, forward strand.
TCTCATAGTTTAATTCTCATATTAAACCTTTTACACACTGGGAAAAAAAGCTTCCAATGTATCCCTCTAAAATTAACTTGCCACTAAACATGCTAGGATGTGCAATTAGAACTTACTGGCCCACTGCAATCTAATACTCCACTCCCTCCGGAAATCTAGGGCCCCAAATATGATGATGCCCTTATCCATGACTCCTCACTGGTGACTTGAAAAATCCAAGAACCAGCTAGCTTTGTTCTTTCTCCCTAGCTATGTGTTTTGCTAAACAATGTTTCTTGTATTTCAGAGTCAATGCTTTT
>JAQZBX010088484.1:0-12742 GCA_029593785.1 Cabassous unicinctus
CTCTGAGAGTCCCCGGGGCAGACCCCAACGCAGTGGTCAGCTCTGCGGGGGCAGGACTGCTCCCCAGACCAGCAGGGCCCAGCCTCCCCTCGGCCCTGCTCAGCGCAGGCCTCGCCCTGCCCCCTGGGTGGCCCCTGGGGGGGGCAGCACGGGCCCCTCCCTCCTTCCTGGGGCTCGGCTGCCCTGAGTCACACACAGCCAAGGCCAGGGCAGCCAGGCTCTTCCCTCCTCTTCCTCCACGCCCGCCAGCTGGAGAAGCGGGTCTGGGGTCCTGGCAGGCCCGATTCACCCAAAGGACACCCCGAGTGTCTCGGGGGAGCGCTCAGGAATCCAGCGAGAGCACTGCCCTGGGGAGGCTCTCCGGAAGCCCACCCGCTCCCCCCTTTGCCCCTCCCCGTCCTTCTTCCCAGGTGTCAGGTCCTGTGCCGGGCTCTGGGGGCGGAGAGGTGAGTGGGGGCCCCTGCAAGTCCCCGTAGGAACATCCCACTCTCGCAGCCAGGACCGTCCCCAGCCTGGTTTCGATTCCGCTTGGTTGAGGTTTTATGGTTTTACTGCGTTTTCTAATCTCGCTGTTCTAGATCTCCAAGGCCTCCGGGCTGGCCTTGGCCGTCTCGTCTCTCAGCCCCATTCCAAGCACCTGGCACCGGCCAAGCATTCCAAGGGTGGGAGCGATACGGCTGGCTGGACTCTGCCCTCCTCCGGAGCCTCGTAAGACAGGGTGCACTCTGGCCTGGGCAGGCACCTTGAGGGCCAGGCGCTGGACGCCCCCGCACTGGACGCCGCGGATGCGACAGCCTCGCCTCCGCCACGGAGGCTGCACGCGCCCACCTGCTCTGGAGCGGGCTCTCGTGCTCAGACAGCTCTGGCCTCAGAGGGGACGTCTGAGGCTGAATGAACGGTCGAGGGGCCAAGTGGGGACAGAGGCTCAGAGAGCGGCGAGCTGGCCTTGGCAGAGGCTCTGAGGGAGAATTTGCGGAGACGAAGATAGCTGCATCGATTTGGAAGGCTTCGGGGACGCTGCTGCCATTTTCCTTTTCTCTGGTTTCCGACAGAACCTGGGAATGCCAAGAAGAAGGATGTACAGCTCTCACTTCCTCTGGGCAGGGATTTTGAGGCTTCCCTCCTTCTCTGCCTGCTGTGCATGCCAGGCGGCTTCTCCAGAAGCTTCCTGGGCCTGCAGGAGGGGCAGTTCCCACTGGGAGGGCAGAGGTCATTCCAGAACAGGCTGCTAAGTGCCTAGTGGAAAGCCTATCCCAGGGGTGTTTAAGCGAAACCTGGAAGGAAGGAGCGGAACGGGTACCTGGGGAGCGGCCAGGCCAGCCCAAACCTGCTGAGGCCGCATTCCGGGGTCACGCTGGCCCAGCCCTGCTCTGGGCGTGGTGTTTTTGACAGTTTCGGGCAACTTGGGTCAAATTCCCCATGCGACTCGCTGGGCCGGTCTTGGGGTGTCAGTGGAGGTGCAAGGGCTGCTGGGGGGGGGGAAGGGACGGGGGAGGAGAAGGGGGGGCGGGCGGGAACGCTGGGCTGCACCCCCACCTGCTGGGCCCTCTGAGCCGCCCCTGCCCTCCGCCCTGGGCCTGGACAGCACCCGCACGGGCAGGGCCCTGGGGCGTCCTGGCTCTCCCTCCCGCCTGCAGGTGTTCGCTGATGCCCGCCCGGCCCTGGGGTGACCTTCAGAGGCAGGGCTCGTGGCCCTCCCCGCAGTGTCCCCCCGCCGCTGCATACTGAGCTCGCCCCCCTGCAGGAGGAGAGCAGACCCCAGCTCAGCTTTCCACTGTAACTTCGGGGCTGGCGTGGTGCTGCCCACCCCAGAGGTGCTCCGAAGAGGGGGCCCCCGCGGCCCGCCCCCCAGTGTGGTGAAGGACAGGTGCATGTGCAGCCCCTCAGCTTTGGGCTCAGCCACTGGAGACGCACGTCGCGCCCGTCCAGAGGAGGTGTGGGGGTGACACACCCTGAATGTGATCTGTGGGTGCAATTCTCCCAGGGAGTGGGGCGCCCCTTCACCCCATCCCCCCCAACCCGGAAGGGCCGCCCCTGCCGTGCGCCCCAGGCCTTCTGGGGGTGGCAGGGTGACCGCCTCCCTGTCCTGGAGGAGGGGGGCACCCAGAGCAGGCGGCAGGTGGCGTCCCTGGAGGCGGCTCCTTGTCGACGGGGCTGGGAGGTGCGGCCCGGGCCCAGGGCAGCCCTGGCTCTCAGCTCCGCCCGCGGCTGCTGGTCAAGTTTGAGGATTTTTATGCACCAGACACAGAAGCCAGGGACCCGGCTGCTGTATGGCCGAGGCTGGCCCAGGAGGCTGAGGGACAAGAGCCGCCCACCTTGGCTGCCCTCCCGCACGCGCCCAGCAGGGGCCCTCGTTGCTCCACGCGCGGGCCATGTCGGGCCTGGGCGCGCGTCTGCTAAGGGACCCCACGACACCCCCGGACTGGGCGCCCACCCCGCCGGGCGCTCTCTGATCCTGGACCTGCGCCCACTTCCCTGCCCGTAACGCGGACGTGATCCCCAACCTCCTCTGTGTCACCCGCCGGGAGAGGGCTGTGCCGTTGCCCAGGCGCAGGCAGGAGCAGGTGACACTGGCGGCACCTGCCCGCCTTGGCCAGGTACCGCCACTCCGGACACCCAGCTCAGCAGGCGCGGCCGTGGGGCCCTGGGCGCCGAGCCACGGTCCCTGTCAGGCACGTGGGCCGTCGTCCCCGCCTCAGAAACGAGGGCACCTGCTGAGTGACGGCAGCTCCTCGCCACCTCCCAGCCCCCACGAGCTGGAGGCTGCTCTACCTCGCTGGGACGGGGGGGCGAGCAGCGGGGCCACGTTGTCACTTCACCGGCAGCCCCAGGGCCGGCCCAGTCCCTGCGCGGCCGGGAAGAGCAGGACGAGCGCCAGGAGTCACGGGCCTGAGGCTGATGTTCGGGTCCTGCTGGAGTCTCGCTTCGTGCGGACACTGAGCCTCTCGGCCCAGCAGGGCGCAGGTGCCCGCAGGGCTGGGGCAGGACTGGCTGCAGGCCCAGCTCGCTGATAGGCGCGCCCTGCTCCAACAGGGCCAATCACGTCTCCCCAGTGAGGCAGGCAAGGACCAAGCTGCCGTCCATCCTGGCACTGGGCAAACGCTTCCTGGGTGTCGGCCGTGGGCCAGCGCCTCGGGCACGAGACGGGGGAAGGGGACAGGCAGATGGTGAGTGGGGGGATGGCCTGTGGGAGGGGTCTGCTCAGGAAGACGGATATCAAGCCAAGGCCCACAGACGAGAGGACGGGGTCACAGAGGGAGGGACAGGCCCCCGGCCTTGCCCAGGCTGCCTCCCCGGCCCTCTGCGCCCTCCTGCACAAGCTGCTCCCCTTCCAGCTTCCCCAAGGCGGCTGAGCTGACGAGGTTGGAGGAGAGCCCGGCAGCCCTGCCTGTGCCCCCCGTCATGCGCCCAAGCTTGAAGGAACTCCGCAACATCAAACCAACCCAAACAAAACAAAGCACAAAGCAAACATAAACTAAAAATCCTCAAGACCCGGAAAACAGATTCAGGTGGGCCTTTCCTGTTTTTCAGTTATCATCGGAGAGGGAAATCACCGAGCAGCTTTGGCTGGGTTTTCTAGAGCTTCAGTCAGCCCTTGCCCACCAGCTCTCTTTGCCACTCTGCTCTGGAGAAGTGACGCTTGTCCCACAACCATCTCCTCAAGAGGGAGAAGGAGATGTCGGCTGGGGGGTGGGGGGAGTGCCCATCGCAGATCATCAGGGCCGAGAGGCTCCCCCCCCCTCGGGACCAGGTGGGCAGACAGGCCCGGCCCCCCTGGCGCAGGCAAAGCCAGCGGAGAAGGTGCTTGGGGGGAGGGGGTTGCTCCCACGCTCTAAGTGGTCACAACCCCACTCTGGGCAGATTTTAGAAAATGTGCCTGGGAAGTCACAGGCGGCGAGGGGGGACGAGCTGTGTGGAGAGGAGTGGGGTCTGGAGCAGCCGTGGGTGGGGTGGGAGTAGAGGCAGAGCTTAGAAGCTAGGAAACTCGGCAAAAGCTTCTTCATTTAAACAGACGGGCAACTGCTGGGCTGGGATAATTGCTTTAAAAATCAATTAAAAGAACAAAAAGAACAAGATTCAAGATTTCTGCTGTGATGAGAAAGCTCCGGTAATGGATGGCGGTGAGGGTGGCTGGACGGTACACGTAGCTACCGTCACCAATTGTACACAAGTGGTTAAAACGTGTTGTTTACATGTTAGCACAAAAAAATGAAAGGAAGGAGGAAGGAAGAAAAGGAGAGAGAGAGAGAGAGGAGAGAGAGAGGAGGGAGGGAGGGAGAGGAGGGAATCCATTGTGGGTGGTCCAGAAGATAAGCAAAAGGCACAAGGGCGGGTGAGGGTCGCCGAGAGCCGGGGTCTCCCGGCTGTACCCCAGCCGCGTGGAGTTGCCCCTCGGGGGGCTGCGGCTGAGCGGGGCCGACCTGCAGGGCGCGGGGCTGGGGGCGCGGTGGCCATCGCGCAGGTGGCCCCTGCAGGCCCCAGCTCCCAGGTGAACGCGGACGCCCGTGGGGAGCCCCGGCCCTGTCATTCTTCAGGGGCGGCGACCACTGCGAAGCCCCCCGCCTGCAGGGCCTCGCCTGCGCCCGCGGGAGCTCAAGCCCGAGGAGGGATGCGGGGTCCTGCCCGCCCCCAGCCCCCCTGCCCTTCCCCGCGCTGCGTCGTCGGGGCCGGGTCCCCTGGGGCGCTCCGGCCGCTTGAAGGGCGGTGGCGTCGGGGCTCCTCCCCTCGTCCCGCCCCGCTCCCCCCCAACCCCGGGCTCTTAACCCGCGCGCGGGGGCCCCAGGCCACCGGGCGCCGCGGAGGCAGCGAGCAGCAGGGAGCCGCCGGGAGCCGCAGCCCGAACGCGCCGGCCCGTCCCAGGCGACGCCAGCCCGCGCCATGGCCCCCGCGGCGGCGTCGGGGGGCAGCGCCCTGCCCAGAGGCCTGGCCGTCCTCACCACCGTCCCCGACCTGCTCTTCCTCCTCGAGTTTGTGAGTGGGTCGCGGCACGGGCGGGCAGGGCCGGGGCCCCTGGAGACCCGCCGCCACGCGGGGCACAGTCCCGGGGGTTCGGGCGCCGGACGGTCCCCAAAGCTGCGCCCCGGCTGCTCTCAGCGCCGCCGCGCCTCGGCCCGGGGCCAGCGCCGTCCTTGGCGGGGAGTCCGGCTCTCCAGGGGGAGGGTCCTGTAAGGTGCAAAGGGGGGCTGAGCACTGCCAGGCGGGAGGAGGGCGTTTGGAGATGGCAGGATTTGCGGAACCCGCATGACTCCTTGTGGCGCGTGAACTTCGCTGCCACCACTCTGACCTGGAAACCATCAGAGAGGCCATTGTCGGCGCCGCCGCTGTTGTTCCGCCCTGCGCGGGGATGGGGTGCTGGCCAGAGAGGTCTCCGCGGGGCCCGCCGGGCGCCGTCTGACGGCCCCTGCCCCGCCTGTGGCCGCGGGGCGCTCCCCGTGGGGCTCCCGGTGGAGGGCTCGGTCCCGGGCCACCGCCGCCCTCAGCGCAGCTCCCCGAAGGCCCTGGCCTGGGAAAGAGGGCTGTTTGTTCTGTGGGCGTGGCCTGCAGCCTGTGGCCACCTGTCCCTTTCCCCACCCGGGACAGCGGGAGCAGAGTTGGTGGGAGACACCTGAGCACCTGGCTTTACAAAAGGGATAGTTCCTTTTTGCCGGATTGGAGGTGGGAGGGCTCCAGAGACGAGGGTCTGTATCCATGGAGGGTTTGGGGGACAGGGAAGAGGGGGCCACCATTGCCTGGTCCCTGGGGGCTCACTGATTTTGTGGCAAATCTGGCTGTATCTGAGTGACTTCAAGTCCTGGTGAAGTCAAAGAAGTGATGCCTAGAAGACACCCTGGAAACCACCGAGCCCAGCCCTGCCATGGGCAGAGAGGGACACCCAGGCCAGGTGGGGTTGGGGGGACAGGGGGCTTGCCCAGCACCTCCCTGCCAGTTCCTTCCAATGTCCCAGGCTGCCAGGCTGAACCTGGAACCGTGCCCAGCTGACGGGGTCTGACACAAGTTCCTGCACCCCCTGAGCCTTCTGGAACATTCTTTCCCCAAATGGCTCACCTGGGTGCTTCTGTTTGTCAGCTCTTACCTAGGCTTGCACGAGGCTGGATTCCTGAAACTAAAGCATGGAGTGTCCCTGAGCCAGAGTCGGTGACGGCGGGCAGTTTTTCCAGCCCACTGTATCTAGTTTAAAAAGGCAGTTTCATGACCAAGACGGTGGATGGCTGGTGGCAAGATGTGATGGAGCAGATTTTTTGGCAAAAAAAAAAGGTCTCAAGTGTCCCTGAGTTGCTGACCCTGCCTTTGTAGCTGCTTGGGGAGCAGAATGAGAGTCGTAAGGGGTTTGTGTTTGGACTTCCGGCTTTGGCAAGACCCCAGGCACGTGCAGGGCCGGGGCCTGTGTGTCTCCTCCTAGCAGGAAACAGGGGCGCCCACACCTCAAGGAAGCACCGGGGTGCAGCTGAGGCCTGCGTTGCTCAGACACTTCCCCTGGCTTTCTCGGGCTGCGCTCCCGCCCTCCGCCCTCTGCTGTGCTCTCAGGTGCTCTGAGTCTCTCGCTTCCTCTCCAGCCGAGCACTCACGACGTATGTGGCCTAAATGAAAGGGCCCGAGGAGGGACTGGCCACACTGAGAGGGTTTGTAAAATTAGGAAATCCCTCAAATTCTACAGAGAAGTGTGCGGGTGATGCTTTCACAGGCATCCACGGAACTCACCCAGCTTGGTCAAACGTCAGTATTCTGCCTTTATCGTTCTGTACGGATCCTTCTGCAGCTTGGTTTTCATGCCATGTTCTGTTGCGAAACTGATGCTTGTTGGCCCCGCATTCTTCTCTGGATGGATGGTTTCGTTATTTCCAGTTTGCGGCTATTTGTTTTGTCAAAACTTTCTGGCCGTTGCTCTGGATTCCGTGTTGGGAGTTTCCCCTGGGAACCCACGGAGGGCTTGTCTGGCTGGTACAGGGCCGGCTCAGCTCAGCTCGCCCGGATAGTGCCATTGCTCTCGAGGGGTTAATCCAGTTCACACCCCTGAGAGACGGCTTCCTGGGGAGCTGGTGAAGCTTATGCTCAGGAACCCCTCTCTCGGGCCCCTTCCCAGGCCCAAAGACAGTCCCCAAAGTGTAGCCGCTCAGGCTCCATCTGAAGGGACCCCCTGCCTCGCTCCTGGGGGCTTTGCCGTCTCCTGCTAGCCCCGTGCCACGTCAGGCTTGAGTACTTTGTGAATCTGGAGTCAGCGAGGACTCGCCGTCCAGCTCCCCATGCCTGGCCCCCAAAGCCAGCCCTCGGCCTCACCCATAGGGTGGCAGGGAAATTGCCCAGTGGGGCATGCGGGTGGGGCTCGGGGTGGGGCGCAGAAACCTCACCCTGTTCAGCCAGGCCCAGCCCCGCCCCGGGGAGCAGACCCCCAGAGCCACAGCAGCCCCTACTCTCCCCACCCCCAGCCCGGCGTTGCCCCTGGCCTGTGTCTGGCCCCACCCGCTGGGGGGCTTTTCCTGGGGAAAATTTGGTCTCCTCCTCCCTTCTAAGCCAGGCTCCGTGGCACTCAGGTACCACCAGGGAACAAGATACTGATGTGGAAGCTTTCTGCCTCAGCTCTGCCCAAGGCCCAGGAGGCAGCCCACGCACCCCCCAGGTGCCTGGAGAGACCCCCCTCGACCGGAGCCGGCTGAGAGAGCTTCAGCTCAGCTCCCGCCTCCCCAACCTCTGCCAGAGGGGAAGCCGCTGCAGGGGCAGTTAGGGATTGAGAGACAGAGGATGTGCTAGGAGGGCCTGGGGCGCCCCTCCCTGCAAGTGCCCCTCAGAAGCTTGGGGGACACGCAGGCGGTTCTGACCCTTCGTGAGACGGCTAGCTGGGGTGCAGCAGGCAGGGGGGCCACCCCGAGTCGGTTTACAGACATGGGACCCTCTCTGTGGCCAGAAGTGACCAGCAAGTTCTGGGACCTGCCCTAGACTGTCCCCAGGAGCCAAGCGGGCAGTGGGAGAGGGGTGGGCCGGGAGGAGGAAGCAGCTTTCTCTCGGGGGTCCACAATCTGGCTGCACTGAGCAGGAGAGTTCCAGTCTCCTGCCGTGTGAAGACCCCTGGGAGAAACCCCCTGGTCAGAGCCAGGAGAGCGCTGAGGCTCAGGGAGGGGAGGGGTCCCGCGCGAGGTCACAGCATGTCGCTCCCGTGTCCCCGCGCTCACTCCACTGCCTCGCCAAGGCTCACTCCCTTCTCTTCTCCCAGGGTCTGCAGCTGCAGCCCCCCGCCCCAGGGTCATCACGGTTCCCTGGACCTGCTTGTCCATAGCACATCCTGAGGCCACCCAGGGCTGGGGAGACCATGCGTCTGCTGAGCATGGCGCCCCCAGCACCCCCCTTTGCTGCAGTGAGGCTCGGCGCCATCCCGTGGGCCAGCCCAGCCCCTTCAGCTTTTTGAGGACAGAAGACAGGGGCAGTTCTCAGTGGGCAGGGTGCCGGGTCCCTGGGGTCTCACGGTTCAGGCACGGACCCCGTCTCCTCCTGGGGACGTTTCCCTGCTGCCCCAGCCGGGCCTCACAAGTCCAGGTGGGGGCTGGCCGGCTGTGCCCGCACAGGCCTCCCTGGCCGCCCGCCCTGCACCCAGGAGCCCTCTCTGGCCTTTAGAAAGTGGCCAGGTCACTGCCCGGTCTCCCCCTCCCTCCTCTCTCAAGGGAGGGGAAGGATTGTAGATGTCCCTTAGGGCCCTGCTTGCCAGGTTGAGAAGTGACTTTTCCAGTTTTTCACGAACCGCAAGCCTGCTTTGATTAGGAGTCTGTGACTTTGAGATGCTTTGGGAAAGTGGGGGGCAATGGGGGGTGCACAGCTGGGCCTCCCAGATGCCTCGGGTGCCGTCCCAGCCGTGCCCCATTTTGAAAGGTTTGAAGCGTCTCCTAAGTCCCCGCCTGCTTGCCAGGGGTGGTTGCAGCCCTCGCTGCCCACCCAGGCCTTGGCCAAATGCTTCCGGGGCAGGACTGGACGCCACCCAGCGCAGCGCTGGCCCAAGCCGGCCGGACAGGGGCAGACAGTCAGCACCTCCTCTGCTCTCCGGGAGGGGTGCTGGCAGGACAGAGGCCGGTTCTGCTCAGCCTTAGGAGCAGCTTTGAGGATGGGTGCCAGGACCCACTCCTCGAGGGAGGGGGCTGGGGGGGCGGGCATCTGGCACTGCGTGGGCATGGCGCGGGGGGCTGGAGGTCAGCTTGAGTTCCGCCCTCACCCGAGCCTGGCTGGGGGATCCTCAGGCATCAGGCCCCGAGCCAGGAGCTTTGGGCTGGAGGTCAGAGATCACTGATGGGTCCCCCAGCAGCTGTGCTGCATGGCACGTCCTGAGCAGCACCATGGGGCAGCGTGGGCTGCCTCCTCCCAGGTTTCAGGCTGTTCCCAGGAGCGTCCCCTCCGGGGCGAGCCCATGGGCCAAGGCCCTGGTGTTCTCTGAAGGAGGAGAGCTTTGGTCCCTGGCTCTGGGGGGCCGCCACGCCCACCCGTTCTCAGCTAATGTTCTACCCACCACAGCACAGAATCACCCAGTGTGGAGTCAGTGTGGTGCCCCGAGGCCTGGGGTGAGGAGAGGGAAGCCTGTGGCAGCTCTACCCCATTGCTGTAGCCGGGCTCCTCGATGCCTGCCAGGACCCTCAGGACTGAGAGGGGTGGGAGACGGCTCTGGTGGAGGCCCCCGAGGAGCCCAGGGTGGCCTTGCAGGGGCGGGCGCTCCAGGAAAGGGCAAATGGGGAAGGACAGAGATGGAGCCCGCGCCTGCTAGCAGGCAGCCCTCTGGACCAAGGCTGGGAGCCGCAGGCCTGCCCGCGGGTGTGCAAGGCGCTTCCCTGTCCTGTCTCCTGCTTGTTTTCGGGTCTTAAATGCAGACCCTGGTGTTATCTTCCTCTGAAGGACAGGCCTATTGAGATGCGTGGTCCAGCGAGGAGGGCCCCCAGCCGTGCCCCCTGCAGCCCTCTTCTGGCCGGTCCCCAGGGGCTGGGAGCAGAGGGGCCGACGAGCTCACCATTAATCTTCTCCTGGGCTGGTGGTCTTGCCTGCCACTGCCAAAGCCCACCCAAGACTCAAGAGGTTTCTCGGTGATCTGCCAGTGGGGCCCCTCGGGCAACTGCCACCCACGGGGGGCTCTGACCTGGGCCTGCAGCCCATCAGGGCTGGTGCTCCCCAGCTGCGGGGGTGGAGCAGGCAGCCGGCCTCAGTTTCCACATTGTCAGGGGCGCTGGATAAGGAGGACAGCACAATATTCACGAAGCTCTTAGACCACGTAACTGCTCGGCAGCTCCTGGGCGATCGTATTTCATTTACTAACAGCTCCTGTTCTAACTGCACCTGGCCAGTTGCGAACAGGGGGAAACGCAGAAGGGGGTGCAAGGCGGCCCCTCACCACCTTTTGCTGGGCGTGCCCTTCTCCTGCTCCGCTCCTGGGGCAGGGTGTGAAAGGCAGGGGCTAAGTGAGCTTTGGGGAGCGTGAAGCCGTGGAGGGCGCCCCGGGCGGGGCCGCCTAGCGCTACCCACTTCCCGGGGCCTCCAATACAGACCCACCCTCCGAGGGCCTTCCCAGAGGCTCTTCTCTCCCCTGGAGGCACCTGAGGGGTGGAGGAGTCCTCTCCGGGCGCTGCCCCCGGCCAGCCTGACAGGGTGGCCGGGCAAGAGGGCATGAGGCGCCCCACCTTGCCTGCCGCCTCCTCCCAAGCCTCTCTCGGGCCCTGCCTGTGAGCCTGGCACCAGGCTCAGGTGCTGCATCTGCCCCGAGGCCTGGGAGCCTTTCACAGGTGATTGTCATCCCTCTCAGTGCTCTCTGGTTCAAGGAGAGGGCACACCTGGCCCTTTCCACAGGACTTGGGGGCCTGGGGGCAAGGGGACCACCCAGCTTTATGGGGTGGTCATTTTCTAAAACCAGCCGCGTGGGGCTCCCTCGTCTCCATTCGAGGAGGGGGCGTGTGGTGGCTGGGGCTCTGCACCCCAGAAAAGCGTGTTCCTGTGGCTCTGAGCCCGTTGTCAGTGGGACCTTGTGATGAGGCTGCCTTTTGAGGGCGCGGCCCAGCTGACTCAGGATGGGTCTTAGCCCTTTACTAAAGCTGTACAGGGAAGGGCACCGAGAGGAGAAAAGCCCAAGGAAGCAGCCAGAAACTGGACGTCAGCAGAACCAAGAAGAGAAGGGAGAGGCCAGAGAGGCTGCCACGTGCATCGCATGTGACCGAGAAGCCCAGGGCTGAGGAGCGCCGGCAGCCGGTCCCAGAACACCAAAGCACCCCGTTGCCTTGACACCGTGAGCCAGCAAGCGCTCGTTGTTTAAGCCACCCCATGGCACGATATCTGCTTTGGCAGCCGGGAAATTGAGGCAGGGGTGTGAGGAGAGGTCCTTTGGAGGAGAGGGAAGGTGGAGCCGCATCCTCCATCCTGCAGGCCGATCTGGGCCTCCATCTTCGCCCCTCCCTGGCACTCAGCTCAGGCAACTAGCCCCCAAGGAGGACCCGCAGGGCCTGGGGAAGCTCCTGGCTGCTTGCAGGGACACGGCTCACCACACCCCTGACCCCTCGGAGACTCCCATCAACACGGCGTGTTTTTCTGGGACCAAAGCCACGCCCATCTGGTGTAGAGTTTCCAGATTCTGTCCTTTCCAGGTGGCTTACCCGGTATTTTTCAGGGAACCTCCTGGTTTCTGTTTATCCTGCTGAGTAAAGTCAGTGGGTATAGGTGTGACAGGCAGAATTTTCCATCCAGATGAGCACGCGCTTGTGCGAGGCCTTTGGCTGTGCGTGGCTGAGAGGAGTTTGCTTTTGTTCAAGGACGAGTGACGGTCCCGTCTGTGAGGGTGAGGGATGTTAGATCAGGGACCCCAAGCCTGCGTCTGAGGGCTGCGGGAGGAGAAGCACCCCTGAGACCTGGGGGGAGATGGGCGGAGGCCACGGGGCAAAGGGGGGCCTACAGGTGCCGCCTCAGCCCACATCCGCCCTCCCCCTCGAAGCCCCGTCTCTGGGAATCCCAAATCTCTTTCCCGCTCTTCACAGACTCGAGGCCCCCCAAGGCCAGGTCCTTCCTGCAGCTTAGTAACACGCTGTCGACGCCTGCCGTGGGAGGGACCCCAGGAGGAAGCTCCCTGCTGTCGAGGGGGTCACTGGGCAGAGCGGCTGGCGTGGGCGGAGTTGGGGGCTGCAGCGCCGGGGCCGCCATCCGCCCTGGGAGCAGCCCTGGAGGTCGGCCTCCTGAGAAGCTGTCCATGCAGTTGTGGGGGGAGAGGAGGGGGCCCCACCAGACACGCTTCTGATCTGCCCCCCGGAGTAGGTGACCCCAAACCCTTCCCTTAGCCATGGGGAAGCGCCCCCTCCCCTCTCCTTCACAGAAAAATTTATTTTCAGTCAACGAAACCCTAGGGCTGCGTGGAGACCGCCATCTTCCCCCGGGGCACGCAGTGTTCGTGGGGGCCCAGACGGGCGGTCTAGCACCGCGCTTGAGCTGCCAGCTGCACAGTCCTGTGGCCGTGGAGCTCCCAGCAGCCGCCTTTTCTTTTCCTTCCTGGGGAGAAGGTTTCTACCCACTCGAGCAAAGCGGAAGGAAGACTTAGCCCCGGCGCACAGACCTGCTCCTCGGCCGGTGTCCTTTCCGGCTCAAGAACCCGGGCCCACTCCTGCTGGCGCTCGGCCATGCCCTCGGAGCGCCTGGGCCTCTGGTGCCCGGCACAAGCCCGGGGCGTCTGTGGAAAGGCTGCGTGGGGAGCCCTTTGGGGTCACCTCTTGTGGTGTTATTGGAAGAGCCTTTCTTGTGTAGATGC
>JAQZBX010088485.1:0-12744 GCA_029593785.1 Cabassous unicinctus
TGTTATGTGATTACAGTGTCTTTTTTATTTCTTGTATTTACCATCCATCACCATCATATCCATTATCTTTTTGCATATGTTTTCAATATCTTCAGTCTGTTCCCCCAGTGTCGTCTTAATATCCTTAATCTCATCCTTCAGTTCATCAATTTGGTCCATGATATTTTTTGAACAGCTCTAATTAGTTGTTTGATGTTGTCCGTCTCTTCCTGATTTCTAGTTTGTTCATTGGACTTTTCCATGTCTTTCTGTTTCTTAGTATGGTTTGAAAATTTTGGCCCTCTGGTCACCATTTATCTTGATGGGCTTGTTCAGTTGATTAGCTTTTCTTTCAGCTATAGAGTTTTGTTTAGCTGCTGGTTTTGTGTGTGTGTTAAGTTTTCTCCTTGACACTTTGTTCTTCTTTTTCTATTTCCTTGCTCTTTTCTATGTTCCCTTGAAGGAAAAAGATTAGGGTGAGAGAAATTGAAAGAGGTAAGAAAAGAAAAAGGATAATAGTAATAATAATAAAAGTTACAAGAGGGGCCTTATAAGACTTATTAAAATGGGTATTTAACTCATGTAAGTAGTTTAGAGTAATAGGAATAAAAAAGTGGAGTACCTACAATGAAATGAGAAGCAAATAGAGAAAAATATATAGAAAGATTTATAAGGCCAGAATGATGAGGAGAGAGAGAAAGAGAAAAGAAAGGACAGAAAGAAAAAAGTTTTAAAAAATTAAGAAAACAGAATAAACAAGATAGAAATCAAAACAAGTAAAGTTGAGGACTAATGAAAAAAAGGTGGAATGTAAGAACCACAACAGAAAGCAGAAAATAGAAAGATGAAGGAAGGAAAAGAGATATCATTGGTAGACAAAATCAGTATACACAGACAATGGGAAAGCAGGGAAGAAGAAGCACAGCAAAGAAGAAACAAGCCAGCAGCACCTGAATTTTAAAAAGTGGGGGGAGGAAAGAGTAAAGAAAAACCAGAAACAAAACAAACAAACAAACAAACAAAAAAACCCAAGCCAACACACAAGCAAGCAGTCAAACAAAACTAAGGAAGAACAGCATTCCTTCTTGAGCCCTTGTGGAACCTCTCAGGCTACTGGTGTCCATCAATCAATTACCCTGCAGGTTTCTCTCTGTAGGTTTTGAGGCAGTTTTTAGTGACTAAACTAAGTTAATTTTTTTAAGTAACAGTTTTTTTGGAAAAATAGGGGACCCAAAAGAAGCTAGAACAAAAATAATATCTATGTTTTCCCTGTCTTATGGTATTCAGCTGGATGTTAGATATCCCGGTGGATATCTACTCTTATAGGAGCTGGGAATTGAACTAGGGACCTAATATATTCAAGGCAGAACTTTCTCCACTGAGCTTCCTTTCTAATTGTATCAGTTACCTCTTCAGAAAGCTATTCAGTCACTTTCTCCAGGACAGGTTTTACTCTCCTGGGGCTGCAGGATTCAGCAGGCTATTTCAGCAGATTCCCCCTCCCCTCTCCTGGTCAGGTTGAGTTTCCTTTTGAAATTCAAATACAACCCTGATGACTGAGTACACGACCCTAAAATGATTTTTTAGTCTCTTCTAGACCACCCCCTCCTCCCAGGGGACCCTAAATAGGCTCTTGAAAATTTATTAAGTGCTTCCCATTGCCTAACTCCCTTAGGAGAGTTGAAATTCTGATAGTCCTCAGTGCAGAACTATTAAATTGGCTGACTCCACCCTCTCTTAAGCCAAGCCTCAGTATCTCAGTGTGGTTAGGTAAATCAGGCTTCCTCAGCAGATTTGCCTCTCCCTTCAGCCTGGTGCCACTTCAAGCTGGCTGTTGTGCTCCCCAAAGCTCTAAGGGGGTCCAGGCAACCAAACCTACAGAAAGGAAACCCCTCTCCACCCTTTGCCAGAACCTTCCTACTCTCAGGGAATGCTCCCTCTTGCTGGGTGGCTGGGGGAGTAGGAGCTCATCCTGGCTCCCTGCCCTGAATGAGGCTTAGCCATCCATGTTTTCCAGGAATGGGGTTAAAACTCATGGTTTTATCTTAAGCCATCTATCTCCCTGTCCAGCTCCCTCCAGATTGATACACCAAAGGTTCCCACTCCGTGGGTTCCCAGAATAGCTCATTTGGGCAGGAACCTGTCACCAATCAGCTGTCTTTGTAAAAGAGTTGGTGAGCATCCACTTAAACTGATGCCATCTTGCTTGGACACCCCCACCCAAACATAACTTTAATCCTTATCCCAACACACAGGCCCACCTAATGCTAACCCTTAATCTAACCATAATATTAACCCTAAACCAAGGTATAACTGCAATCCACCTCCTAATTATAGTCCTAACCCTAAACCTAAAACTAATAAAAACCTAAGCTTAATGTTAAGCAGAATCTTAAATCTAACTCTAACCCTAACAAAAACAAACTTTAGCTTAAACTTAACCCAAACAAAACCTTATCATAATCCTAACAATAAGCAAAGCTAATACTAATCCTAAATTGAACCTTAACACCAACATACCATTCCATTAACCAAGTGTCTACAATAAACTCTAATCTTATCTTTAAATCTAACTCTAATGGCACCCTAACCTTAACTGTAAACATAAAATTTACCCCAACACTAACACAATCCCTATTCCTAACTATAATCCACACCTAATCCAAGTGCTAACACTAAACTGAACATGGATTTTAACCCTAACCCTATCTCTACTCCAAAATTTGTATTAATTTTATTTACATACACTCCATACCCACCAAACCTGTTCTCATCCTTTCTCCTCCTCCCACCTTCTGATAACCTCTAACTTATTTTCTGTCTGGATTTGCTATTGCTAGACATTTTTAATGAGTAATATCATGCAATATTTTCCTTTTTTATCTTGCTTACTTTGTTGCACATACTGTTTCAAGGTTCTCCCATGGTTCAGGATGCCTCAGAACTTCTTTATAATTTATGGTCAAATAATATTCCATTGTGTGTTTGTACCACATTTTATTTATCCATCCATTTGTTAATGTACACTTGGTTATTTCCACATTTTTATTATTGTGAATAATGTTGCTATAAGCATTGATGTACAAGTGTCTGTTTTAGACACTGCTTTTTCTATTTTTTGGTATGTTCCAGAAGTGAGATGGCTGCATCATATGGTAATTCTCTATTTAATTCTCCTGAGGAACTGCCATATTGCTACTTTCCAGTGATGCACCATATTACATTCTCACCAACAATGCATTAGAGTTCCAATTTCTCCACATCCTCTCTAATGAACACTTGTTATATTCCTTTGTTATTTTCTTAAATAATAACCATCCTAGTGGGTGTTAAGTGGCATTGCATCATGGTTTTGATTTGCATTACCCTAACAGCCAATGATATTGAACATCTTTTCATTAGCTTTTTGTCCACTTTGTATATCTTCTTTGGAAAAATATCCATTCAATTATTCACCCATTTTTTAATTGGGTTATTTGTCTTTTTGTTGTTATATTGTAAAAGTTCTTTATAAATTCTGGATACTAAGCCCTTATCCAATATGGTTTTCAACCATTTTATCCCATTCTGTAATTTAACTTTTAACTTTCTAAATAATATCTTTTGATGTACAAAGGTTTTAATGTTGATGAAGTCAAAATAATCTATTGCTGTTATTGTTGCTTGTGCTTTTGGTGTCATATCTAAGAATACATTACTGAATCCCAGGTCATGAAGATTTGCTCCAATGTTATTTCAATACAGAAATTTTTATCTTGCAAGAAATCACCCCTTACCCCACAGGATCTTAACCCCCTCCATTCTTTGACTAATAATTAGTTTTAAGTCACAACATATACCATAGGCTTTCTAAGGGAGGAAAGGGAGTATTCCTCAAAGGACCTAGCCAACATGAATCAGCATCAGCATCAGACAGAAGAGTAAGTTTGGGGCTGTATCTTGAGTGTGAATAATCAAGGGATTTAAGTTTGATAAGGAAGAAGTTTTTCATGAGAGAGCTTTCTTCCATGATACAGGAGTAAACCCTGGCAAGGACACAGAGATGGTGCTATTGTAATGTTAAGATGACTCTTGGAATCTTGGAAAAAGAACTTCATCAAAATGCTCACTGTAGGATAATGATATCATGTTAGACTAGGTGAGCAGGGAGTACCTTGGAGGCCTTAGTGCTACAAATGGTGAGAGTTAAATAACGTGATCAGTGAAATTGTTTCAGATGTAGTGGTTGGGCTATATTGAGACATCCCCTCCTAAATAGAGGACAAATGTCCACATTTCATGGCTCCCACAATTAACAAGAAAGTACAAAGCCTGGTAGGCTTCTTTTAGTTTTAGAGGCAACAATTTCCACACTCAGGAACACTCTTTCAACACTTTCACTTTTGACTGGGACTCTGCAGCAGGCCCAAATGGCAATGAGAGTAGCCCTGCCACTAGGGTAAATCTAGGCAGTAGAAAATTTGAAGTTGTTGGCATTAGTAACTCCTCCATCACTCCTCTAAAATCCTCATTGAAGAGGTGGGGGTCTAAGACAGTAGAGTTTCATATCTATGTGCAGTGACTCCAATGTGGAAGTGAAACCCCTGAGGCAATGGAGAAGGTAAGTACCCATGTACATTTCCCCAAAATGAGGAAATTTGAGACAAAAGTTAAAACAAATGGAAAGGGAGGCCCAAGTGGCCATCTGCCATGAATCTCATTCATTATAACTTAAATTAAGGAAATGAGAAGAGTTATTAAAATGATTTGTAAATGGCAACAAAATATTAATGCTCTTTATATTTGTTTTCAAACAATTTGCATAGACTATATAAAGGTACTTCTGAACCTTTAACCCAATGTTCCTGATTACCCAAGAAGATAGACAAAACTAGAATCATGATATCAGTTATAAAATCATGTTTTAGGGCTCTTCACCCAGAAACCTGGGGACACCATCACTTCCCCCTTCCTGTTCCAGCTTCCTGTGGTTCTGACTGCTGCCAGAGCAAAAGTTTCCAATATCCTTGCAGATGCCTGCTGCAGAGTACAGCAAGATCACCTGCATGGCCTTGACCCTTCATTATAATCTTTCCCCCAGAATGGGAGCTCAGCCCAGGACAATCTGGGTCATACACACTAGGTTGTACACTATAGTGACATATTTCATGAATTGATACTCAGGGGAAATAACTTAGAACCATACATCCTTATGATAAAGATATTTTCAGGAATAATAATGTTATGACATGAAATAGTACAATGGCCAGAAGAGATATCAGTAATTAATATTGTTATTTTTTGAAGTTAGTATATATAAGCATGCCAGTAAATAATAAAGAGAAAAAAGAAATGTTGTATAACAAAGAAAAGAGTTATTAGACTAATATTTTAAATTACGTTAACATATTTTGTCATTTTATAATGAACATTTTCAAATATATCAAAGTTATAGGATCTTTACATTGAATACTTGCATAGCCACCACCTAGATTTTCCCAGTAACATTTTACTAAGCTTGTTTTATTACATGACAATCCATGAATCCATTCCTGTATCCATGTATTGACCTTAATTTTTGTATTTGAATAATTTTTTATTTTAATATTTTCATATTTACAGAAAAATTGCAAAGATAGTATAAAGAATTCCCACATACCACACACCCAGCATCCCTTATTATTATCTTAAATTACTATGTTATATTCATCACAGTTAATAAACCAATATTGAGATATCATTTTTATCTAAATTGCATGCTTTATTTGGATTTTTTTTTTTGGTCTATACCTAAGGGTTTTTCTCTGTCCCAGATCTGATCCAAGAAATGTAACATAAAGCCAGACAAAAAGAAAAACCTAAGCAAGAAAGAGAAACTGACCAACAGAATAAACCCATCAAGATAAACACATGTTGTAGTCATTTGGCTGTTTGATGTAATTATGAGTTTCAAAAATTTATATTAGATTATGCTTGTAAACTGATCTGTTCATCTGGGCATGATTAAGTTACAATTGGGGCTTTGATTGGGCCACATCAGTAGCGTGTTGAGCCCCACCCTTTGATGGGTGGGGTTATCAAATATAAAAGGCAAGGCAAAGGACAGAGGGAGCAGTTTTGATGTTGGAGTTTTGATGTTGGAGAGAAGGCCCCAGGAGTAGAGAAGCGAGCTGTTCACCTGAAAGTCTACAGCTGACCTTGTGGTGGAAACAGAGGAGATAAGTTTGGAGAGAAACAAAGCTCCAGGAAGAGAGGAACCCAAGAAGCCTGAACCCTGGCAAACATCAGTAGCTGTCTTGCTCCAACATGTGGCAATGGACTTGGGTGAGGGAAGAAAATTATGCTTTATGGCCTGGTAATAGTGTAATTCTACCTCAAATAAACACCCTTTATAAAGACCAACCCATTTCTTGTATTTTGCATTAGCACCCCTTTCGCTGACTAATATAGATATCTAGACACTAGCAAAAATTTACATTCCATACTAAGAAACAGGAAGATATTGCCTAGTCAAATGAACAAACAAAAAATCAAGGAAGACCAAAATAAAGAGAAATATAGTCTATGTTCATAGATTTAAAGACTAAATATCATTAAGATGCCAAATTTACTTAAATTGATCTACAGATTCCATGTAATCCTAATAAAAATCCCAACAACATTTTTACAGAAATAATAAAGCCAATTATCAAAAAAAATTTTAAAGGATAAAGGGCCCCAAACAGCCAAAAACATCTTGAAAAAGAAAAATGAATTTGGAAGGCTCACACTACCAGGCTTTAAAACATTCTACAGGAGGAGTGGATGGGGCTCAAGCAATTAGGTGCTTGCCTGCCACATGAGGGGTCCTGGGTTCAGTTCCTGGTGCCTCCTAAAAAGACAAGCAAGACAGCAAGCTGACACAATGGGCTGGCATGATGAGCTAGAGCAGCAAGCTGACACAATGACATGATACAGCAAAATGATGCAAAGAGGAGACACAACAAGGAGACAGAGTGAGAGACACAACAAGCAGGAGAAGATGTGCCTCAAATGATTGGGTGCTTACCTCCCACATGGGAGGTCCCAGGTTTGTTTCACATTGCCTCCTAAAGAAGACCAGCAGACACAGAGAGCACACAATGAACAGACACTCAGAGAAGATAGCAAGTGCAAACAATGAGGTGGGGGAGAAATAAATAAATATTTTAAAAAACAATATGCTACACTGGTCAAAAACCACATGGTATTGGCACAAGGATAGAAATATTGATCAATGGAACCAAGTAGATCAGAAATAGACCCACACATCTATGGCCAACTGATATTCAACAAGGCTGCTGACTCCACTAATCTGGGACAAAGAATTATCTATTTAATAAATGGTGTTGGTAGAATTGGATATCCATATCCAAAAGAATGAAAGAGGATCCTTTTCTCACACCCTATACAAATTACTCAAGATGAATCAAATACCTAAATATAACAGCCAGGGCCATAAAGCTCCTGGAAGATAATGTCAGAAACATCTACATGACCTTGTGGTAGGAAATGGTTTTATGAATCTTAAAACCAAGGAGTAAACAGTGAAAGAAAAAAATATATATGGGACCTCCTCAAAATTAAAACCATTTGTGTTTCAAAGGAATCTGTCAAGAAAGTGAAAAGGCAGTTTGCTCAATGTGAGAAAATATTTGGAAACAACATATCCAATAAGGGTCTAGTATCCAAAATATATAAAGAAACTCTACAACTCAAAATGAAAAACCTTTAAAAAAAATTAAAATAAGCAAGAGACTTGATCAGAAAATTTTCCAAAGAGGAAACCTGGATGGATAAAAAGAACATGAAAAGATGCTCAACATCTCTAATTATTAGGGAAATGCAAATCAAAACTACAATGAGATATAATTTACCTCTACCAGACTAGCTGGTATTTAAAAAAATCAAACTACAAGTGTTGGAGAGGATGTGGAGAAATAAGAACACTCACTGATTACTGATGGGAATGTGGAATTGTGCAGAAACTCAGGAGAACATTTTGGTGGTTCCTCAGAAAGTTAAGTATAGAAATGTCACATGTTCTGGCAATCCCAGTACTAAGTATATACATAGAATTGAAAGCAGGGATACAGATATATGCACACCAATGTTCATATCAGCATTATTCACAATTGCCAAAAGATGGAAGCAAGCCAGATGTCCATCAACAGATGAATGGATAAACAAAATGTGGTACATATATAAGATAGAATATTATTCAGCTGTAAGAAGGAATGAAGTTTTGACACATGTGACAACATCGATGAACCTCAAGGGCCTTATGTTGAATGAAATCAGCCAAACTCAAAAGAACACATATTGCATGATCTCACTATGAACAAAGGATAGTAAGCAGACACATGGAGGCAAAATCTGGAAGATAGGTTACCGGAAGAAAGGAGCAGAGTAGAGATTAATGAGCTGATGCATAATCTGGGCAGAATTAGTTTGACTGTAAGAGTTTGGAAACAGACAAAGGTTATGGTGGCACAGCAACATGACTGTAATTAACAGCACCAAAATGTTAATGTGAATGTGGTTGAAAGGGGAAGTTTGACCCACCCATGAGGCTAAAAGGAAAGCTAGAAGATAAATTGGGTTACTGTATAATTCTGTGAATTCTGGGGTAGTCAAGGATTGCAGTTAAGAATGCAAATATAATTATGTTCTTTCAGGATCTATAACAAAGGAATGTCACTACTGCACAGTGCTGATAGTGGGGTGATATATGGGGGAAATCCACATAAAACATAATTCTATGGGATATGAATGAGTTTGTGTTGTCATAGCTATGTTTTCTCAATAGATAGAGGCCCATACAGTAGCTAACAAAATATTAAAATTCCATCCTGAGGAAGCCCTGTTAATTTCTCAAAAAATGGCAAAAATCTCTGGAATATATAAGCTGCACCTCAGAAAATAAAAGAGGCCTATATGCCAAGCCCTCAATATTACCGTTTGAACTTATGAACCTTATTCCTGTAAAAATGAAACTTAACCTAATTATAATTAATGCTTAAGAGTTACCTCCTGAAAACCTCTTTGTTACTCAAATATGGCCTTTTTGTCTCAGCTCAACTCAACAAATAAACACACAACCTTATTCCCAATATGGTACACAATTCCCGGAGATGAATCTCACTGGCACTGAAGGATTATTAACAACGCTAATGGAAACAGACATTGGACAAAAGGGGAAACATTCAACAAAAAAAGAGTTTTTATGGCTAAAATATTTCAAAGTGAGTCACGAAGTCATTCCAGAGGTTATACTTGAGCAGGTTTGACAGATTTCACTAATAGCCACAGTAATAAGTGCCTTAAACAAGAGTGCTCCTGAGGACACTCAGAATGTCTGGACACCAGAGGAAAGGCACACAGCTTCATGAAAGCAGCATCCCTTCAGTGGAGCTTATTTGGGAATATATAAAAATCTATTTTCCCAATATAACATAGTTATACTCATTTACTAATCATGTACTAATCATGATTTACTAATCATGTACTAATCATTATTCTTCTACACCTTTTATTTGAACCTATAATTCCCAATATACCCATTAAATATATCCCTCAGAGCTTAAATCTTTTGGATTGTTCATATGCCAGTTGAGCCCTGAATCCCAGCAGAGTAGTGGCCAACTCATCTTTTCCAATTCTTCTGGCTTACCCTGGACAACCAACAAAATGATGATGATGGACAATTCCCATTGCACAAAATACAAGGAGTATCTACAACTAGAAGAAAACAATTCCTTTCAGCTGCTCCATGATATATAAGTCTCCTCTCAGCCTCAAGCAGTCATAATGGACATTCCCAAGGCCCTCAAGATTGAAGAGTGGACAAACATAAAGGAGGAGTGTTACCACAAGCCAAAGAGATTTATTACTATTTTAGTTATCTCTTGTTAATGGAAGAACATGTAATATTGATATAAAAAACTGGTTGCCTGGGGTTCAGTAGAGAAGTGGAGGGATGAATGGGTGATAAATATGACATATTTGTTTTTGTGATATTTTTCTGTATGATACTGTAATGATAGACACATGGCAACATGCATTTGCAAAAGTCTATGGAACTTTACAGCACATAGTGTAAAACATAATGTTAACTATAGCCATGGTTAGTATCAATGCTTCTATATTGGTTCATCAAGTGTACCAGAATAATTTAAGATGTTAATAATAGGAGAAACTGTATGTGTGAAGGTGTGGGTGTTTTATATGGGAATTCCTTATATATTTGGCATAATTTTTTGATAAATATAAATCTAAAAATTCTGTAAAAAATAAAGTTTATCATTACAAAAAAACTCCTATAATTCAAAATTACAAGGCTAAAACTACTCTCTGGAAAACTTCTGGGAAGATGGATGATTAGAGAGATACAAGGCTTACTTTACTCCCTGGAAAGATAGAAGTGTCCTCGAAAAATGTTTTAGGCTATAAGACACCAGAGGAAGGCAGGACACCACCCAGAAAAGAGAGGGTCAAAGGAAAAGAATGTCCAAGGGAAAACTCTCTAAAACATTCTGACTGGATTCAAACTAAGAAAACTGCCACAGTCCACCATCTGCTGGTGGACCAAGGAAGTGCATGAAAGGAAATTTAAAGAAAACAAATAAGAAAAGCTTTTTCAGGCCTTTACAGCCTCCCTTCTCAAGGCCTTTGGAAATGGAACTGCAACCCATTACTGGGAAGATGGCTCAGATTTAAGCAACTAAATAGGGATGATACTAAAGAACTAGAACAATTTGAAACAAAAATCTAAGAATGGCAGGAGTCCATAGGCTCCTGCCACTAAATCCCTAAGCAAGAAAGAGAAATTGAGCATCCGAGTAAACTCACTATCATAATCAGATGACTAGACATCAGTAAAAAATTCTGAACCATACTAAGAAAATTGAAGATATGGCCCAAGCAAAGGAATATATCAAAGCCCCAGATGTGACACAGGATTTGAGACAACTAATTATCAAGGTTCATGCAAATCTCCTAAATTGAATCAAGGAATTGAAATACAATATGGCTAAAGAGATAAAGGACATCAAGGGGACACAGGGTAAAGAAAAAAAAATGAAAACCTGAATAGAAAAATAACAGAGCTTATGGGAATGAAAGACACAATAGGTGAGATAAAAAATACATTAGAGTCATAAAAATGCAGATTAAAAATGATAGAAGAAAGAATAAGTGATGCAGAAGACAGAAGAGATGAAATTGAAGAGGGAGAACAGAGAGAGAAAAGAATGGAAAAAAATTGAGCAGGGGCTCAGGGAGTTGAAAGACAGCTCAAAGTGTAAAAACATACATGGCATGGGAGTTCCAGAAGGAGAAGAGAAGGGAAAAGAGGCAGAAGGGTATTTGAGGCATTAATGGCTGAAAATTTCACAGCTCTCATGAAAAATGAATTTACATGTCCAAGAAGCCCAGCTTACACCAATTAAAATAAATCTGAATAGACTTACTCCAAGACACTTACTACTCAGACTGTCAAACGCGAAAGAAAAAGAGAAAATTCTAAGAACAGCAGGGGGAAGCAAACCATCCCATACAAGGATGCCCAACAAGACTTAGTGAAAATTTCTCATCAGAAAACATGGATGCAAGAAGACAGTGGTATGATATAATTAGGATACAGGAAGAGAAAAATTGCCAGCCAAGAATGATTTATCCAACAAAATTGCTTTCAAATATGAAAGTGATTTTGAAATAGTCACAAATAAATATAAATTAAGGGAATTCATTTAAAAGAATCCACCTTTCCAGAAAGTATTAAAGGGAGCCTTACAGCCTGAAAGAAAAAGACAGGAGAAAGAAGTTTGGAGGAGAGTGTAGAAAGCAAGAATAGCAGAAAGGATATCAAAAAGAGTAAAAAGACAGACAAAAATAAGACATGGCATAAGAAAAACAAGGATAAAATGTTGGAAGTAAATAATGCACTTACATTAATATCATGGAATGTGAATGGATTAAACTCCAAAATCAAAAGATATAGACTGATAGGATGGATTGAAAAACAGAAGCCATCCATATGCTCTTTACAAAAGACTCAACTTAGATCCAGGGAAACAAA
The DNA here is from genome assembly GCA_029593785.1 of Cabassous unicinctus. Lineage (NCBI taxonomy): Eukaryota > Metazoa > Chordata > Mammalia > Cingulata > Chlamyphoridae > Cabassous > Cabassous unicinctus. The sequence continues at coordinate 12,056 of JAQZBX010088485.1, forward strand.
TAGACTGAAAGTGAAAGGCTGGAAAAAGATATTCCATGCAAATTGTAACCAAAAAAGAGCAGGGGTATCTATACTAATATTGGGTAAAATAGACTTTAAATGAAAAATTTATAAAAGATGAAGTAGCTCACTATATATAGAAAAGGCACAATCCGCCAAGAAAAAGTCACAGTCATAAATATCTATGCACCTAACCAGGGTGCCCACAAAATACGCAAAGCAAATTCTGGCAAAACTGAAGGAAAAAAGAGACATCTTACAATAATAGTTGAAGATTTCATTAACCACTCATATATTAGATAGAATTACTAGAAAGAAGATCAACAAGGAAACAGAGAATTTAAACAATATGGTAAATGAGCTAGACCTAACAGACATATACAGAAATGTGCATCCCAAATCAGTGTGTTTTACATTCTTCTCAAATGATCATGGATCTTACTCCAGGATAGACCACTTGTTGGGTAACAAAGTAGGTCTCAATAAATATAAAAACATTTAAATTATGCAAAGCAACTTCTCAGAGCATAATGGAATGAAGCTGGAACTCAATAGTACATTGGAAATTGGGGAAATTTGCCAATGTGTGGAAGCTAAACAATCAATGGGTTGAAGAAGAAATTGTAAGAGAAATTAGTAAATATCATGAAATGAATGAAAACGAGAACACAACCTATCAAAACTTATAG
>JAQZBX010088486.1:0-12744 GCA_029593785.1 Cabassous unicinctus
GCAATGGATAGAGCACCCGTTTACCATATGAGAGGCCCCGGGTTCGCTTCCCGGCGCCTCCTTGTGAGGGCAGGCCGGCTCGCGCGGCGCCGTGGGCTGATGCGGCAAGACCTCACAGCAAGGGGGAGATGAACAGACACAGAGAAGACACGCAGCGAATGGACACAGCAGCACAAGCAGCAAGGGGGGGATAAATAAAATAAAATAAATAAATCTTTAAAAAAAAAAAAAAGAGCACATATCCGAGCTTGCCCAGTTGAAATACTGTGAGAACTCGCTTTCTCAACCTCCGCATCACTGACATTTTGCACCATATAATTTTGTTGTGCGGTGTGGTCCAGTGATCAGCAGCACCCCTGGCCTCTGCCCACGAGGTGCCAGGAGCTCCCAGTCCCCGCAGCCTAACAACCAAAGATGCTTCCAGAGATTGTCAGAGTCCCCTGAGGGGAAAATCCCCCCAGGTGAGAGCCCCTGCTGTAAGGAGAGAGATTTGCTCTCCCTCAACAGTCACTGCAAGGAGAGTAATCAGACTGCCAGTGGTGTTAAGACCCCACTCTGCTCTATAGCTCCTCATGCTGAGGGATGACCCGTTACTCTCCCAGGAACCAATGGATGGATCAAGGGATATGGCGACATAGTCCACCGATTTTTTTTTTTTTTAGGTATCAGGGCCTGGGATTGAACCTGGGACCTCATGTAGGAAGCCGGCACTCAACTACTGAGCCACATCAGCTCCTGAGTTGTTTTTGTTTGTTTGTTTGTTGTTTGTTTTTAGGAGGCACTGGGAAGCAAACCTGGGACCTCCCATGTGGGCAGCAGGCGCTCAACCACTTGAGCCACATCCGCTCCCAGTCCATCACTTTGTAAGTCCCATTCTCTTCTTTACTAGAGCCCCAGCTTCTATTTATTCCAAAATTATATCATCCTATTAAACCCTGCCTCTGCGTTAGGACCCAAGCTTAGAGAGACTCAGGTAAAAACGTTGCTCTAATAGAAAGCTAAAACAAATCTATAGTCAAAGGAGCAAAATGAAGCTTGCGAGGCTGGCTGTCGGCAGCGGCCTTTCGCCGTGACCCAGCTCAGCACACGCAGCCGAGTGTTTCCTCTGGAAAGAGACCCAGGCACACAGGAGTCTCCTCTGCCCCCCATGCCCAAACACGCCTCGATTCACTGGGGGGGTTTTGGCCTTCAGAAGCTCTCTCTCGGTTTTCAATATTGTCTGGACATCGTCAGATGCATTTAACACATCTTGCTTCACTGCTAATTCCTGAGGCTGGGAAAGCTCTGGTCCATTCATCCTAAACCCTGGCAGAGGGTTCAAAGGATGTTGACTTCTCAGTGTAGAATCTGCTCCTTTTGAAGAAGTGCTCCTTCCAGAGAACTAAAGGTAGGATGAAATGCAGTTGTTTCTTTTTATTTTTTCCTCTTTTGAGTATTTGGCATTTTGCCCTTCCAATCTCACAATGATTTTTAAAATGTGTTTTGAAAAATAATTTACAAAAATCTCTCCTCATGCCTGAGGCCACATGCACTCACCCCTGCTGCAGTAGAATGACTGCTCCCTCCCCTGCTCTGCTTTCCTAGCGGTCCACGTGGACTTCCAGAGCACGCCTTTTTACTCAACGCCGCAGCCATTTGGGTCAGATTGGGCTCTCTGACGACAGGGATGTCATCTTCAAATCCTTAGCACCCAACACAGCTCCTGGTATATGGCTGCCGCTCAGTGAATGCGCACTAAGCGAATTTGATTTTAGTTTGTTAAAAGATATGCAGGAGACTGCTCCCTTTTTAGTAAACGGGAGTAGAATGGGACTGTCTCACGTGAAAGGCTTAGACAAAAAGATCTATTCTGCTTCAAATTTAAGGGCCCTGTGGTGACTGTTTAAGTGTCCTGATTTCAGGAAGAGAGAGAGTCCTCGTTAGTGGTTGCACACCTCTGGAGGTGGAAAGTTTCTGGAGATGAGCATCTGAAGTTTCTGGGAGGATGGACTTCTGAGTGGACACAGTTGACTGTCACACTCTAAAAATATACATCAAGCTCCCACCATGTTCCAGGCACCGTACTAGGCATTGAGGCCACAGGGCTGAATAAAACAGTAGGAAAACGAAATGAAAATGGAAATGGAAATGGAATGGAATGGAATGAAACCCTGTCCTCAAAGTGCTTACATTCTGGGGGGATGGGGAGCAGAAAAGAACATAATAGAGAAGTTAATTCTATGGTCTGTGTATGGTAGGTGAGAAGGAGACAGGAGACATGGGAAAAGGAATGAGAGGAAGGAGAAATGCCTGGGGCAGTGTGAACTGTAAGAGGGTGGTCAGGACTTTGCATTTGAGCAGATGCTTTCAGGAGGCAGGGATGAAGCGGGGGAGGTCTGGAAGAGCTTCCGGGCATAAGGGAGATCCCGTGCAGAGGCCAGGGGGCATGGCCTGTGCTAGGGGAGCAAGGGGCGGTGAGGCTGCGGGAGAGTGAGTGAGCTGGAAAAGAGCAGGGGCACCGCAGAGAGGAGACAGGGGCTGTGCAGACTCCAGCAGACCCTGAGGAGCTTCAGCACCACTGGGATTGAAGTGAGGGGCCAGGGGTAAGCTCACCCGGCTTTCCCAGCATCCAGCTAACCGTGTGCTGAGACTAGAGAGCAGGGGCAGGGCGGGAAGGAGGGAGCCCAGCTGGCAGGCTCTCACAGCCATGCAGGTGAGAGGCAAGCAAAACCAAGGCGCCTCTAATGCGGCTGGGGCACCTTCTGCAACGGGGAGAGGCTCTAAAATCAATGATCCTCTAGTTCTGAGTCCTGTCTTCTCTGAAACACATCATGCAATTCTTTTTTTTTTTTTCAGGGAGTATTGGAGGGTTATGGATTTCCAGGCCCAGATAAAATTGTTGCAAAAATAGAAAGTTGGACAATGCTAAGTGCTGGCAAGGATGCAGGGAAACTGGAGAGCAAGCGGGAGGACAGTGCTCAGCTCAAGGAGTCGCGTCCCTCTGGCCCACCACCCGCTCCTGAGCATGGGCCCCAGCACGGCTCTCACGCAGGATCCTGAGGGATGTGGCAAGGGTTTCCTAGCAGCCTCCTTGTGGAACAGGGCGCTGGAGCCCACCTGGACGCCCTCCCTGGGAAACGGGCGACCAGAACCTGGTCAGCGAACACGCCGGGACACCATGCAGCAGCGGAAATGCACACAGCACAGCAGATCAACCGCGAATGAAAAGTAAGAAAAAAGACAAGGCCTAGGGCGTGCCTGAGGCCCAGAGCTCTAGACCAGGGGCTTCCTGCTGAAGCAGAACTAACGGACCACAGGACATCCGGTGGACAGCTCACTGGGTGTCCTGTGGTGGACAGGTCACCACGTGGTGGACAGCTCACCACGTCAGCCAGCACTGACCCATGGAGCACAGCCCGGCAAGCCTGGGCCGTCGCGAGGAGGAGGTCTACTGGCCCTGCCCACCGGTCCAGCCTGTCCCTTCTGGTCTCTGGCAGAAGTGGCAATAGGTAGCTTAGGGGAGATATGACTCTGACCCCCAGAACTTGGAAGCATATTCTAGTTTACAAATATCTGAGACAAACAACTCCATAGAAGGGGAAAAATATAAAAACAATTTTCAGAAGAGATTCATGTTATCAACACATATGTGAAAAGATTCTCAATCTTACCAATAGTTAGGGGAATGGGAAATAAGAAGATAGCAGTTTTCACCCAACGTTTTACCAAATGAAAACAACAACAACATGAGCATGGGCTTGGGGAATGAGCTCTTCATGCACGGCTGGTGATAATGTTAGTTGCCACAGCCTCTTGGGAGAGCGATTTGGCAGTGCTTATTGCAGTTAAACTACACATTCCCCTGACTAAGTGAGCCCGTGGGGGGCTGTCCTCTGTGGCCCCCAGTCAGCAATGCCTCAGGAGCCACGCCATTAAAGGTCCCTCCCACATTGCGACGCAGGTGGTCAGGTGACTTTTTCTGGCCAGCATGGTGCAAGCAGAGGCTTGCTAACTGCTTGCACAGGGAGGCTTGTCCCCTTGGACCCTCCCTCCTGGAGCCCCGAGACCACCGTGCTGGTAGCAACCCCATGCCAGCCCTGCGCAGAGGCCTACTGGGGGAGAGCCGGGGACCAGCTGATGGCCAGAACTGGGGGTGCAGACAGTGGCCCTTCTTGACCGCTCCTGCAGCCTGCAGCCATCGCAGCAGAGACAAGCATCCCGTTGTGGGTGGTGGTGCAAATGTGGAAACAGCCAAATGCCCGTCGGTAAGGGACGCCTGAGCTGTGCTTCATTTGCTGTACAGGAAAACACGTGAGGATTATGGAGACAGAAATCGTCTATCTACCAACGGGAAGGCAGAACCACGCTATGGTATATGAAAGGAAGCAAGCTGCAGCATGGTGCATGATTCCAGCTTTGTAAAAATATGTTAGATAAATGCTTGTTGGAGCAGGGAACAATGTGGACAACTACACCAGGTTGTTGGTACTAGTTATCTAGGGAGTGGCATGAGAGTGTGGTAAGGTAGAGATTACTGACTTATAAACAGGTATTTTTAATAATTCATTAATCGCATGCCCTGCTCCAGTAATTAAAGAAAACCTAATGAAGAAAATGATACAGCAAAACCATTTTTAAACAGACCAACATCTGAAAACTTGTCTGTTAATTTCAAACAAATGCTGAGAATAAAACTCCAGTGGTGCAGTGCAGAGGGTGCCTTCAAGCTTCTCTTACTCATTTTCAATGCAGCATCGTATTTTGCCAACTGTAAGGTTCATTCTCTGAAAAGTTTCTTGAGTCTTTTCCCACCTGGGTTTCCAAGGCTCATTTAATATGGTCAATGGGCTCTTTTCCCAGCATGTTCCACTGGAAAGGGCAAACATCTGGCTTTATCTCTGAGAACACATTCACTCTGTGTGTGTGTGTATAAGGGGATAAGCTAAACGATAAAACCTTAAAATTTTCTCTTTTCTCTGGAATTCAAATAACCTGAAAGCTAAACAAATGATGGAACTTGTTTTCTAAGTATTGTTTTCATCATTCAAATGACAATGAAAAAATCTGACATTAGGTACATTCCATTGTTTCTTTTTTTGAAGGAAATTTCTGGGTGTATGGCAGAATCTGTCTGTACAAATTCATGCCAACATGCCTGACTTACTCCCCAACTTTTTTTTTTGAGGTACCGGGGGCCAGGGATTGAACCCAGGATCTCATAAAGTGGGGAGCCAGTGCTCAACCACTGAACCACATCAACTTCCCTGAGTTAGCTTTATTGTTTGTTTCGCTTGTTTTTGTTTTTTCAGAAGATACCAGGAACTGAACCCAGGACCTCCCATGTGGGAAGCAAGCACTCAACCACTTGAGCCACATCTGCTCCCCTGACTGACTCCTTCTGTCTAACACTATGGATCTCAGCTCTTGCTTCCCATTAGAATTCTCCAGAAGGAATTGCAGATGCCAAAGATACTGATTTGGTTTGTCTGAAATGAAGCCTGTTTATTAGGATTTGGAAATGGTCCTCAGGTGATTCTAATGTACCCCAAGTCTGACAACCACTGGTCTAATATGAACACGAGCATATTCCCAACAAGCAGATAGTGTTCTAACCACGTGTCTTTCGAATCAAAGACAAATATGAACCATGTTTCACCTGGTTTTAATATTAACTGCACTTTATTGTAGTTGAGTCATTTTAACGTTGGTGAAGAATCCTGCCATTTAATGAGGATCTCAATTAACCAGGAACGCGATTCTGGGTGAGCACAAGTGCTGCCTGAACGCCAGCGGCCTCTCGCAAAGGCTGGCCCGTGTGTCCCTGCCAAGACAGCAGTGCACCACTTCAACCCGACACAAAACACACGCCCAGGTCTCAGCATCGCAATTATGTGCATTTCAAAGCTCTGCTGGAATATTTTGACACGGTCACCACGTTTCAGTCACAAATTATCCTTCTATGGGGTAATTTCCTGATGGAAATATCTGCATTTCCCAATGATTTTTCTCCAGTTAAGTTTGAACCTGCCAAAATGTATGTCAACCTTATTTAAAACCTTGAACTGGATGTGAATTTCTCCTTATTTAGTTCCCTGTCTTTATAAACATGTTTTGAACACTTGGCTTATGGTTCCACATGTCCCTGACCTCTTCACCTGGACTATAAACCTCTGCAAGGGACGCAGGCTTTGTGGTCTGTACAGCACTAGGCACACAACAGGGCCATTAAACGCCTGCTCCCTTCATTGATAACTTTGTCAGCAACGCTGTTTGCTAGAAAATATCACCCCGTCCTCTGCAAAGGTTGTAAAGATTCTAGCATATTTTAGGCAGCCAACCAGCTTTCTAGAATTTGAATTGGTTCTGCTGCTTTTCTTGAATGTTCTACTGTGCCTTCTTCCAGCTCTCGACAGTGGGAAAGAATGGAATGTGCTCTCCTCTCCTCTCTGTCCCTAGTTTCTGGGAAAGTCAAACAGGTAGGTTAGGATTTGCAGTTTGTTCACTGAGAGCCCTCCACAGAACCTTCTGGCAAGTATCTTAGCCATATATCACACCTAAACACAGTTCTTCTTCCATTTAATAGAAGCAGTTGATATTTATTGGAAAGAACAGATTCAAAAAATCTGGATTTTTTTTCAAAAAGTAAGAATAACCACAACGTAAGTGCCATTTATCGGGTGCTTCCAGCATTAGGCAATAGTGCCCTTTGGCCCAAGCCCTGGCTTTAGAGGGCGCTCTGCTTCTCCTCCCCATGGCGCAAGGCATCCAAGGACCAAAGTGACGTGTGAACCCCCTTTGAGCCCTCCAGAGACCTGGGTGTGTTAGGGCCACAGGCTGCGGATGCGAGTGCAAGCAGCAGGGGGTGAGAAGAGAGGGGAAGGATGATGATAAATGGAGGCTTCGGAGCACGGGCTCCGCTGTGCGAAAGTGAGGCACCCTCCCTCGGGGAGCCCGGGGAGCCGGCGCAGCGCTTGCCCCCGAGCACCCCGCCACAGGGCACCTTTGTTGGCCACTGGTTGAGGGCTGCTACTGGAAGGCATGACTCCCCAGCACTTACAGCCCATGCCCACAGGTCCCAGGCGGACCCCTGCTACCCGAGAACGTGCCCAGCGAAGTCGCAGACCTGCGTGGCAGCTGCGAGCAGCTTTCAGGGCTTGTGTGCGTGCTGCAGAGGGGCCAGGCGCCAGCAGTGCCCACCACACCGGGACCCAAAGAACCCAAGCCCACTTCCAGAGCCTGCACACCACGTCCCCTGGGACCACCCTCCCACGAAGAACCAGCTGCCAGCGTGTGCAGTGCTGTGTGCAGTGGGCGCAGCGGAGCTCAGAAACGAGGACACAGCTCGAGGACACGTGCTTGTGTGGTTGGGGATGGAGGTGAGGGTGGGGGAGAAGTGGGAAGAGAAGGTGACCGAGGTCAGTTCTCCGGGTGCCGGCAGTTTCCAGGTGGGACTCTGAGAACTCTGAACTCTAACCTGGCTTCCCGGTGGTGATGAAGGCACATTTGTCACAGGGGGAGGCCAGCACATCTTTTATTTATCAGCCTGTTTGCTCGATTCCTAACTTCTGGCTGTTCAGGCAGACGCTGTGTGCAGCACATGCTGCTGCAGCCTCCCGCTCCCCAGGCTGCGTGTGAGTGCAGCCACAGCTCCCAGCTGCTGGGGCCTGGGCGGCCGACTGCCCCTGGGGCAGCCCTCCGGGGAAGGCCGAGGGGAGCTGGGGTAGAGATGGGACAGAGAGGGCTCTCCCCGCTGCTCAGAGCGCCTCCCTTCCCTGCCTCCAGGCCCCGCTCCCTGACGCTCCCTCCCCTCCCCAGCAGGCCACTCGCAGGCGAGCGCTTGTCCCTGGGCCTGCTCCTGGGACAGCAAGGTGGCGCATGGCCTCCGTTCTCGCCTGTGCGCCAGGCCATCAGGGCTGGCCCCCTTTCATGACAGCCAGACGAAGGCGGCCCTGACCTGGTCCCACCGTAGCTGAGATTCTCAGCCCTACAGTCATTTGCCCAAGCTCCCAAGCTAGTGAAAAAGACAATGCTTTCTAAAACTGATCTAGAAGCCCTTCTGTCTTAGCTCTGCCCCTTACTGCCGTGACCTTGTGCGGTGCCGTGGCCTCTTGCTTTCTTCATCTGCATAATGGGGCAGCAAACTCCACCCTACCTGGTGCCTGGGGCGCTGGGAAGGCCACGGGAGATGGTGGCATGAGCGCTCGTGGTCCCATAGCTGCCACAGGCGCAAGGATTCCTGTGCCCGGAACTCCAAGGGCAAAGTCCCAGGACCACGGCCTCAGCCCCACCTCCTGGCCCAGGCTGCTTCTCCACTTATTCACCAATCCTTTCCTTCTCCCATCCCTTCCTTCTCCTCTTCCTTAGACACATAAATACTGAGCACCTACTATGTGCCAGGTACTGTCCTAGGAGGCATAGATACAGCTGTGAACAAGATAAATGAGACTCTTGTGCAAACAGAGCTTATATCCCAGTAGAGGGAGTCAAAACTTCAAATCAGTCAATCAATCAATCAGTGCAAATAGAAAAGAAAATCAGGTACTGTGATGGTCAGTTTTATGTGTGAACTGGGCTAGGCTACAGGACAAATGCTAACCCAGGTGCTGGCGTGACAGTATTTGGTAGATGCGGCTGACATCTACCATGAGTTGACTTTCAATGAAGGAGATTCTCCTTGACAGTGAGGTGGGCCTCATGCAGCCAGCTGAAAGGTGTAAGAGGTGAAAGATGGAATTCTGCCTCAAGTGTGTGGCATCCACTCCTGCCTGAGCTTCCGGCCTGTGGGCCCACCTTAAAGATGTCAGACTTGCTAAGACCAGTATGCCCACTGGTGCATGAGTGAATTCCTTAAAATGTACCTATTTTAGATAGGTAGAGACAGAGAGAGCTGGAGATGCCTGTATCTATAGAGGTAATATATAGATATATCGATATTGAGATAGCCATAGCTACAGATGTGTCATCTGTCTCTATCTATCGTTGATTTGTAACCTCTCGACTTGGTTTCTCTGGAGAGCCCTGACTGGTACAGTTATCAACAAGCCGAGGAAATCAGAGCAGTGTATTGGCGTGTGGCTGCTGTGTACACACACGTGTGCATGTGAGCCCACATGTGTGTGAGCATATGAGTGCGTGCATATGAGGATGTGTGCGTGTGCACGTTTGTGAGCACACGTGGGAATATGTGCACGTGTGTCTGCATTAATCTTGATCCACTATTTCTCAGAGCTACTGTGTCAGCTAGACCTTGACGACGCTGAGAAGCCATCATGAGAACCAGCTATGAGAAGACTTGGGGAGTGTCTCAGAGAGAAGAGAGCGACGGTGCTGAGCCCCCACATAGGTGAGAAGGAGAAGGCGGGCCAGTAGCCTGCGGCCAAGGCGGGAAGGCAAAGCCGGAGGTGGTGGCAGGGGCAGGCAGGGCCCGCGGCACAGGAGGCCCCATCTGGCTTGAGCCCCCAGGACGAGGAAACCTGGGAGAAACTGAAGTCCGGGGGTAAGTTTTGAGAAGACCATCTCGTGGCTGTGCACAGACAGGGCAGGAGGAGGTCAAGGCGGCCGAGTAGCACCACTGCCCTCCCTGGGACAGGCCTTCCTTGGTGCCGCCCTCAGCTGGGGCGACGGGGCGGGGTCCGACTCCTGCCAGCCCCTTCCAGCCCCTGCTCATCAGGGGCGGGGCTCGTCGCATTTCATGGGCCCTTGTGGCTCTCCGCCAGGACTCGGACTCCAACTCCACATGCCTTCATAGCATGGTTCACTCGAAATGCTCTTCTCCCCAGCGCCGGCCTCACCTGCCTCTCCCAGCCTGCTAGGAAGCAGGGCTCCTCCCGAGGGGTGAAGACCGGGGGCTGGGCAGCTCACTGTGCAGGCACACTCGGGAGGCGCAGGCACGTATCTCCAGAGCAGGCAGCGGGACCCAAAACCCACCAGCAATACTTCGTCTCTTTCTTAGGCTCCACCAGGAGACAATCTGTGGGGCACTGTCTGATTCTTGGACGGTATCAAGGCACAGTGCTGGAAAAGGAAGGGCCAGAGCCAAATGCGAATCAAAGGAAAGGAAAACTAACACCAGGGTGCACAGGGCTCGACTTCTGGAGCTTCCCTCATTCTTGTCATGCTATGAAAATCAGAACGATTTCCAAGGAGACACTTTTCTCCTGGAATCAAATGAGCAACAAGACAAATAATCTCCTTTAATGTGTCCTTTTCCTTGGTGTCACTTCAACTGGGCAAAATTGGGGTATCTGCTCTGGACCCAGCGCCCAATTACATTCACTGAGATATCAACTGACAACTCCAGCCTCAAAAATCTATAGGGTCTCGGGCCCACACATCATCTTGACTCCATGTTCACTGAGTATCAAATAGCGTTTGGACACTGTTTTAGATGCTGTAACAAAAGAATGCTACGTTATCTTTCCCATTGAGGGCAAAATCTGGAGATACTGCACACTTTCAAAATAAGAAAATTAGGCGTACCTGGATACGTGAGGTGGCACGTTTTACCGGGCCCTGTGATACTGACAAGCGCAGCTGCGAATGCATGTGGCCTTGGCCTTTCACATAATGCCACTTCCATGTATTTTATTCCTGGGAGACCCTTTGAAGGAAATTGGAATCATGACCCTAGACTATATCTCTTTAAAAACTTTTATTATTTTCTTCAATATACCAATGGTATTTATAATAGCAGAAGAGTTTATAATTACAGACAGGCAAGTGGGTTTTAGCAATCACCATAATACAGGCCCACCGTGAAGGGGTAATCATGTTACCGTTCTGATACAGATCCTCCTAAAGCCTCTCTCCCCTTTTCTATCCATACACATTAGGTTGCTGCAAAGGTAATTGAGCTTCTGCATTGTTGAAATTTGCCATTTGATACTGGAATACATTCTTAAGTAAATGTGGTTATTTTATACATCATTTTAATGTGCATTTCTCGCTTTATGTTTTTTTGCTAATGACTTATTACTTGTTTATTTTATATTTATTTTGGACTATGGAAATGACGTTAGACAAAAAGCAAATTCGAGCACTTTTCTTACTTGAGTTCAAAGTGGGCCGTAAAGCAGCGGAGACAACTGCAGCCTCAGCAACGCCTGCGCCAGGAATTGCTGACTGCGCACAGGCAGGGTGGCTCACGGGGTTCTGAAAAGGAGACGAGAGCCTCGAAGATGAGGAGGTGGTGCCGGCATCGGAAGAGGACACGGCCAACTGAGAGCGTCCTCAAAGCTGATCCTCTCACAACCACACGAGAAGCTGCGAAGACCTCGACGTCGGCCGGTCTACGGGCGTTCGGCATTCGAAGCAAATTGGAAAGGTGAAAAAGCTTGGTAAGTGGGTGCCTCATGAGCTGACCGAAAATAAAAAAAACCGTCGTTTTGAAGTGTCGTCTTCTCTTATTCTATGCAACAACGAGCCATTTCTCGACCGGATTGTGATGTGCGATGAAAAGTGGATTTTATACGACAACTGGCGACGACCAGCCTAGAGGATGGACAGAGATGAAGCTCCAAAGGATTTCCCAAAACCAAACTTGCACCAAAAAAAGGCCATGGTCACTGTTTGGCGGTCTGCTGCCAGTCTGAATCCCGGCGAAACCATTGCATCTAAGAAGTATGCTCAGCAAATCAATGAGATGCACTGAAAATTACAACGCCTGCTACCGGCATTGGTCAACAGAAAGGGCCCAATTCTTCTCCACAACAACGCCCGACCGCGCGTCGCACAGCTACCGCTTCAAAAGTTGAACAAATTGGGCTACGACGTTTCGCCTTATCTGCCATATCACCTGACCTCTCGCCAACCACTACGACTTCCTCAAGCATCTCAACAACTTTTTGCAGGGAAAACACTTCCACACCCAGCAGGATGCGGAAAATGCTTTCCAAGAGTTTGTCGAATCCAGAAGCATGGATTTTTACGCTACAGGAATAAACAAACTTATTTCTTGTTGGCAAAAATGTGTTGATTGTAATGGTTCCTGTTTTGATTAATAAAGATGTGTTTGAGCCTAGTTATAGGCTGCAATTCCTGAAACTGCAATTCCTTTTGCACTAACCAAACATGTGTGAATGTTTATTTATTTAAAAAAATATGATTGCAATAAGCCAGCTCTTTGTTAAAATGCTTTGGGGTTAGTCACATACCCAGGATATCTTTCCAATCTCTGTTATCAGATCTAATGGCCACACTATATTCTATTAAATGTAACCATCACGATTCATTGAATCAATTCCACATTACTGGACAGTTGAGCTACTTCTAGTACCAAGCTAATATACACAATGCTCAAAAAAATGAACCTCGCACCTCCAGTGCAATGCAAGGCACTTGCTAGGGCTGGCCCAGCTGTTGCTTCAGGTCTCCACACCTCCACCTGGGTTTCTAACACACACTGAAAAGCAGCTCTTCAAACTTGAAGCTGTAGGTTGCAAACCAATGACCCACAGATGTGTTTTGGTTGTCCTACACGGTGTTTTAAAATTTTTGGAAGCTGCATCTGAACATCTAAATTTCTTTTTCTCTTGAAAGGTAGAACCTGACATTCCCAAACAGCAACCCCTGGTGGTACCTGGGCGGCACCCCAGTCTGCACAGCTCCCTCCTCCCTGCTGCCTCTTGCGCAGCCTGCTTGCTCACTGACATCTGCTGCCCCTCCAGGTGCTTCATCTGCGACCCGTGGAGGCTGCCGTCCTGTGACCCTGTCGGCTGTCATCACCCTGCGACCCTGTAGGCTGCCGTCCTGAGACCCTGTAGGCTG
>JAQZBX010088487.1:0-12741 GCA_029593785.1 Cabassous unicinctus
TTATAAGGACTCCAGTCATATTGAATTAGGGCCCACACTACTCCACATTGGCATTATCTCAACTAATGACATCTTCAGTAACCCTATTTCCAAATCAGGTCGCATTCATAGGACCAGGGACTAGGAACAGAGCTAGGGGAACTAGGGGAGAGAAATAAATAAATAAATCTTAAAAAAAAAAAAAGAGAGACAGACAGAAAGAAAAAAGAATGGAAAAAATGGAACAGGGTCTTAGGGAATTGAATGAAAACAAGAAACCCACAAACATGCATATTATCAGTGTCCCAGAAAGAGAAGAGCATGGAAAAGGGGCAGAAAGAATGTTTAAAGGAAATAATGAACAAAAACTTCCCAACCCTTATGAAAGGCATAAATCAATAACCAAGAAGGACAATGCACCCCAAACAGATAAATCCAAATAGACCTACTCTGATACATCTACTATACAGAATGATAAATATTAGAAGAAAAGAGAGGATTCTGAAAGCAGCAAGAGAAAAGCAAAACATCACACACAAGGGAACCTCAACAAAATTAAGTGTCGACCTCTTATCAGAAAGCACAGAGGAAAAAAGAAAGTGGCATGATGCATTTAAGGTACTGAAAGAGAAAAACTGCTAGCCAAGAATTCAGTATTTGGCAAATTCTGTCCTTCAAAAATGAGTTCAAAGTCTTCATGAACAAACAAAAACTGGTAGAATATGTTAACCAAACAACCAAAATTACAAGAGATACTAAACAGAGTGCTGCAGCCTAAAAGGAAAAAACAAGGGCAAGAGACTTGAAGAAGAGTGTAGAAATGAAGATTATTAAGAAGGGTAAAAAGACAGATAAGAGTAAGTTATGATAATGGAAAGCCAAAGGACAAAATGAATAAAGAAGTAATGTCTTTACAGTAATAACATTAAATGTTAATGGCTTGAACTCCCCAATTAAAAGACATAGACTGATAGAATGGATAAAAAATATAAGCCATCTATATGCTGTCTACAAGAAACTCACCTTAGATATAAGGACATAACCAGGTTGAAAGTGAAAGTTTGGAAAAATATATTCCATGCAAATAGTAACCATAAAAGATCAGTAGTAGCAATACTAATACCGGACAAAGTAGATTTTAAATGCAAAAGTGTTCTATCGGATGAAGTAGGCCATTCTATATTAATAAAAGGGGAAATTCACCAAGAAGAAATAACTATAATAAATATTTATGCACCTAGCTTGGGTGCCCCAAGATACATGAGGCATATACTGGCAAAACTGTAGGAGAAATAGATATCTCTGCAATAATAGCTGGGGACTTCAATACACCACTCTTAGCATTGTTTAGAACATCTGGACAGAGGATAAATAAACAGAGAGGTTAAATAATATGAAAAATGAACTAGACTTAAGAGACATTTATACTGCATTATACCCCAAAACAGCAGTATATATAGTCTTTTCAAGCACTCATGGATCCTACTCCAGTATAGACCATATGTTGAGTCACAAGACATATTTCAATAAATGTAAAAATATTGAAATTGTACAAAACACTTTCTCTGATCATAATGGAATGAATCTGGAAATCAATCACGGATGGAAAGAGGGAAAATCCATAAATATATGGACATTAAAAAATACACTCTTAAATAATCAGTGGGTCAAAGAAGAAATTGCAAGAGAATTCAGCAAATATCTTGAGATGAATGAAAACGAGAACACAACATATCAAAAGCTATGGGACACAGCAAAGGCACTCCTGAAAGGGAAATTTATAGCCCTCAATGCTTACATTAAAAAAGAACAAAGAGCTAAAATTGACGACCTGGAGGAAATAGAAAAAGAAAGACAAACTAATCCCAAACCAAGCTGAAGGAAAGAAATAGTAAGGATCAGAGAAAAAAAAAGTGAAATCGAGAACAACAACAAAAAAATAGACTCAACAAAACTAGAAGTTGGTTCTTTGAGAAGATCAACAAAATTGACAAATGCTAAGCTAGACTGACAAAGAAAAAAATAGAAAAGATGCAAATAAATAAAATCAGAAACAAGAGGGGAGATATTACCACTGATCCTGAAGAAATAAGAGAGATCATAAGAAGATACTATGAACAACTGTATGTCAAAAAAAGACAATGTAGATAAGATGGACAAATGCCTAGAAACACATCAACAATCTACACGGATACTAGAAGAAATAGAAGACCTCAACAAATGAATCACAAGTAAAGAGACTGAAACAGTCATCAAAAACCTCCCAAAATGAAAAGCCCAGGATCAGATGACTTTGCAGCTAAATTTTACCAATCACTCAAAGATGATCTAATACCAATCTTGTGCAAATTCTTTCAAAAAATTGAACAGGAATGAAGGCTACTAAAATCATTCTATGAAGCCAACAGCATCCTAATACCAAAACCAGTTAAAGATGCTAGGGAAAAAGAAAATTGCAATCAATATCTCTAATGAATATAGATGCAAAAATCCTCAACAAAATACTTGCAAACTGAATCCAAGAACACATTGAAAGAATTATACACCACAATCAGGTGGTTTTTATCCCTGGTACACAAGCATTTGTCAATGCAAAAAAATCAATTAGTGTAATAAACCACATTAATAAATTGAAGAAGAAAAATCACATGTTCCTCTCAATTGATACAGAAAAGGCATTTGTCAAAATACAGCATCCTTTCTTGATTAAAAAAATTGACTCCAAAAGATAGGAATAGAAGGAAGCTTTTCAGCTTAGTAAACCCCATATATGAAAATCCCACAGCTATCATTGAACTCAACAGTGAAAGACTGAAAGCTTTCCCATTGAGATCGGGGACAAGACAAGGATGCCCATTGTCACCACTGTTATTCATTATTGTGCTAGAAGTTCTAGCTAGAGCAATGAGGCTTTATAAAGAAATAAAAGTCACCCAAATAGAAAAGGAAAAAGTAAAAACTTTGGCTATTTGCTGAAGATAGGATTCTATATCTAGAAAATCCTGAAAAAATCCACAACAAAGCTACTAGAACTAATAGGTTAGTTCAGCAATGTGGCAGAATACAAGATTAATACACAAAAATCAGTAGTGTTTCTATACACTACTGATGAGCAATCTGAGGAGGAAATCAGAAATAAAAATTCTATTTATAGTAGAGACTGAAAGAATCAAATACTTAGGAATAAACTTAACAAGGACATAAGGAACATGCATTCAGAAAACTGCAAATCACTGCTAAAAGAAACCAAAGAAGACCTAAATAAATGGAAGGGTATGCCATATTCATGGACCAGAAGACTAAATCTCGTTAAAAAGTCAATTCTACCCAAATAATTTGCAGATTCAACACAATCCCAATAAAAATCTCAACACCCTCTTCTGCAGAAATGGAAAAGCCAATTATCAAATGTAATTGGAAGAGTAAGGGGTCCCCAATAGCAAAGAAAAAACATCTTAAAAAAGAAGAAAGAAGTTGGAGGAGTCTTACTTCCTGACTTTAAAGCATATTAGTTAGCTACAGTGGTAAAAACAGCATGGTACTGGCATAAAGATAGACAGATTGAACAATGGAACTGATCTGATAACTCAGAAACAAACCCTCACATCTATAGTCAAGTGAATTTTGACAAGGCTGTTAAGCCCACTCAGCTGGGCCAGAACAGTCTATTAAACAAATGGTCCTGGGAGAACTGGATATCCATAGCCAAAAGAAAGAAAGAGAACCCCTACCTCACATCTTATACAAAAACTTAAGTCAAATTGCATCCAGGACCTAAATATAAAAATGACAGCCATAAAACTCCTAGAAGAAAATGTAGGAAAACATCTTCAAGATCTTGTGGTGGGCAGTAGTTTCTTAAACCTCACATGCAAAACACAAGCTATCAAAGAAAAAATAGATAAATGGGACCTCTTCAAAATTAAACACTTTTATTCTTCAAAAAACTTTATCAAGAAAGTAAAAAGGCAGCTTACTCAATGGGAGAAATTATTTGGAAACCACATATCTGATAAGGGTTTGATATCCATATTATTTAAAGATAACATACAAGTCAATGATAAAAAGACAAGCAACCCAATTAAAAAATGGACAAAAGACTTGAATATACATTTCTCTAAAGAGGAAATACAATGACCAAAAAGCACATGAAAAAATGTTTAACATCTCTAGCTATTGGGGAAATGCAGATGAAAACTGTAATTGAGATATCATTTCACACCTTATAGATTGGCATTATTTAAAAAAAAAAAAACAAAAACAGAAAACTGCAAGTGCTGAAAAGGATGTGGAGAAGCAGGAACACTCCTTTACTGTTTGTGGGAATGTAGAATGGTGCAGCCTCTGTGGAAGACAGTTTGGCAGTACCTCAAGAAGGAAGTGCCAAATGATCCAGCAATACTGTTACTAGGAATATATTCAAAATAACTGAAAGCAAGGGTGTGAACTGAAATTTGCACACCGTTGTTCATAGCAGCATTATTCACAATTGATAAAATATGAAACCTGCCCAAGTGTCCATCAACTGATGAATGGACAAACAAAATGTGGTATATACATCCAATGGAATACTATTCAGCTGTAAGAAGAAATGAAATTGGTATGTATATGATAACATAGATGAACCTAGAGGATATCATGTTGAGTGAAATAAGCCAGACACAAAAGGACAAATATTGTATGGTTTCACTAATATGAACTAAATATGATAAGTAAACTCATGGAGGTAAACTCTAGAGTATCAGTTACTAGGAAACAGAATGTGGGTTGAGAATGGGAGCTGATGCTTAATGTATGTTGCATTATTAATTTTAAAAGCATGGAAATGAATAGAGTTGATAGTAACACATCCTAGAGAGTAAAATTAACACTGCTGATTTAGAAATATGATTGTGGCTGAAAATGGTAGTCTGTGGATATAAATGTCAATTGAAAGGAAACTAGAGTATAATTTAGGAAATATATAACATAGTGATTTCGGTGGTGGATGAAGATTGTTGTTAATAGTATAAATATAAGAATGCTTTTCTTTTACAAAGTACTAAGAATATGGTGATACACAGGGAATATTACAACTAATGTAACTTATGGACAATATTTAACAGTAATATTTTAATATTGGCAGCAATGGCAAAGGAGATACTTCAATTCTAAGGGACAACAATGGAGGGGGAAGAGATATGGGAGTTTTCCTTTTGTAGTAATGAAAACATTCTAAAATTGACTGAGGTGATGACAGTATAACTCTGTTATGAAAATAAGAGCCACTGAGTGTACATTTTGAATGGATTGTGCAAAGCATGGGTCTGTATTACACAGTGAATCCAGTGGTGGAAGATGTACTGTGGTTAACAGGACAAATTTGAGAAGCTTCTCTCATGAACGATAACAAATATGGAATGTTAATACAGGGTGGTAATAATTGGGTGGGTTGTGGGGAAAATACATCAAATATAAGATATGGGTTATAGTTAGTAGTAATATTTTGGCAATGCTCTTTCATAGCTTGTAAAAAATGTTTCACAACAATGCAAGGTATTAGGGGTGGGGAGATGTATGGGAACCCTGTATGATGTTAAGCATGTTTGTTTTGTAAGTCTACAACTTTTACTATACACTTCATTGTTTATGAATGTTCATGAATGAATGACATCCTTCAATAAAAAAAGGCCCTACTCACCAAAAGATCCTACCTACAATGGGTACACACCCACAAGGATGGATTTACTTTAAGAACATACTTTTCTGGGGTACATACAGCTTCAAACCATCACACAGACTGACAAACTAGATCATGAAGTTGTTTTTTTTTTAATTGTGCAACAATGTAAAGAACTCCATTTCCCGAAGCACCTCCCCATACACGCAACATTGACACACACAGATATACTTTGTGCTGGTAAGAGTCTGGGGAATGTAAGGACAACTTGCTGTCCTGAGTGTTCCAGGGCAACAGCGCCTCCTCTCTGGGTCATTCCAGTGCTGATTTCTGGCACTGACTGAAGAAAATGCACCCAGATTTCTACCTGAAAAATAAGGTGTGGCAGTTTGAGATTATTTTATAAATCCCCAAAAGAGAAAGATTATGTTTGTGATCTAACTCATTCCTGTGGGTGTGAGACCCTTTCAATTGGACTATGTCAGTGAAGCTTGACTCAGGTTGAGTCTCTGCCCTTTTGCTGGGTCTGATAAAAATGGAGACGCAGAGAGGACTGCTGGAAAACAGAAGCACCCAAGAGGCTCAAAGAGCTGAGGCCCAGGGAGAGATAAGGCACATGCCCAATAGCTTGCAGCTGAACTTGGGAAGAGAGCAGAGTAATGGAGACTGATAGAGGAGACCTGGAAAGAGACAAGCCCTATGCCTGATAGCTGATTGCTGAGCTCCAGGAGCTGGGCTCTGAGAGATGATAGATTCTGGAGGCGAAGGCAGAGACCTCGGCAGAGATCGGCAGCCATCTTTCTTTGCCACGTGCCCAGACAACAGTGCCAACAGTAGCTGACTTTGGTGAGAAATCACCTCTCATGGTGCCTCAATGTGGACTTTTCGTGGCCTTGGAACTGTAAGCTTTTACCCCAAATAAATCCCCTTTATAAAAACAATCCATTTCTAGTACTTTGCATTGTCAGCTCTTGGCAAACTAAAACATAAAGGGAAAGTATAAAGGGGAATGTAAGAAACCCTCATTCCTATCAATCTCACAGTCCAATCATCAGTTTTCTTCTGCCAAGTCAGCATTGACATCTCTTATAAATAAGCAAACTTCCCATCCTGTGGGACCACCAACCACCCTTTGGCAAAGCTGCAGCCTCAGTTCCAGCCGAGGTTAGCAGAGGTCAAAGCCCCAGCCCACAGGCAGCTGGGTAGAGCTCAGGGCCTTGTGGAAGAGAGAGAAACCCATAGCAGCTCTGTGTCCTGGCACCAATGGTGGTGGGGGTGAGGGTGGGTTGTCCAGTTCTAGGAGAACTGCTTGCCTTGCATCCAGCTCTGTTTCTGGAGATGCATTTCAATTGAATCTGCAGGCCTCAGTTCATTAAATCTTCAAATATGTGGCAGGCACAGAGCAAGTAGCCAAGGATAAACTGTGAACGAGTTGGACCCCATGTCTGCCTCATGGAGCTTTCATTCCAATGGGAAAATAAGGAACTAAACAAAGAATTACAACATTAATTATCTAATCACTATTATGATCTCTAAGATGAAATTGTATACTGGTGGTCTACTCTTACACTGTCTCACAAAGTATCACTAGAAAAGGAGGTTTATTGATGACATAATTTATAGAGACCTTATAGATGCTGAGGAGGTGGATGGAGGTATGTGCCATGAGTTCAGAGGGTTGGAACTGCATGCTTAAAGGCCCGGAGTGGGATTGAAAGAAAGTTAGTGTGGCTTTTGCTTATTTTGTTTCAAGTTTGTTTCCCTTTGAATGACAGTGGGAGGAGCCTGGAGAGTGTAAGAGAAGCCAGATGAGGCTTCTGAATGATAAGCCATGGTGAGGGATTAAGAGTTCCTACTAAGGACAATGGTGCCCACTTGTGATAGGCTGAATAATGGCTTCCAGAAGTATCCAAAACCTAATCTCCAGAATCTGTGAATGTTACCTAATATGGCAAAGGGGCTTTGCAAATGTGATTAAATTAAGGATCTGGAGATAGGGAAAATCATCCTGGATTATCCCGTAGGTCCAATGTAATCACAAAGGTCCTTAAAAAGATGGAAGCAGGGGGAGATTAGATTACATAAGAGCAGAAGGTGATGTGACCATGGAGCAGAGAGAGATTTGAAGATACTACACTGCTGCTGTCTTTGGGAAGATTGAGCATGGGGCCACAAGCCAAGGAATCCAGGTGGCATTCAGATGCTGAAAAAGGCAATTAAATATATTCTCCCTTCCAGAATCTCCAGCCCTGTCAGCACCTTGACTTGAATCCAGTGAAATTAAATTTGAACTTCTGGCCTTCAGAACCATAGGAGAATATATTTGCATTGCTTTAAGCTGCCTCATTTGTAGTAATCTGTTTCAGCAGGAAAATAATATGCCACTGAAGGTGCTGTAAGACCTGGTCTTCATTTTTAAAATATTATCAAGGAAGGCTGCAATGTACAACATGGATTTGAAAGAGGCAAATATGGCAGGAGGAGAGAAGACTGGGAGGAAAGCTATTGGAGTAGTACAGGTAGAAAATAGTGGCTCAGCTAAGCTGGTGGTAGTGGGAAAAACTTGGGTGGAATTGAAAGGCAATAAACGGACTTTGTGACTGAGCCAAGTCTACCCTTCTGTGGAGCCATTGGAGGCACTAATTACCCTGGTGACAGCAGAGGTCAGGGTTTCCATCAGCTTGGAGAAGTAAACTAAAGTCTGAGCAAAAGCCCTTCTCAAAAGGAGCCCAAGTTAAGCCTGAGAAAATGACTGGACTGATTTTGATGCATTTCATCTAGGGTAAGGAGCCTCCTGCCTGGCTCTTTCTGGCTTGTCTGTTGCATGCTTCTCCTCTAAAATTTCTGCCCCACCCCATAAGTGTGGCTTTTTTGGACACTATATGGTTGTTTCAGTTTGCTCAAGCCAGCTCCCTAATGGAGGGCTTTGTCTAATTTGGGGTTCTCATCTATAACAATGAAACAACTAGAAAATACCCAGATTGCTTAATTGGAAATTAAGGAATACAGTTGTATTTTAAATAACTTGTGGTCAAAGAAGAAATCGCAATGGAAATCACAACATATGTTGAATTGAATGACAAAATAAATTATACTTAGATTGGTAAGATGCAGCTATAGTGGCTGTGGTTTGGAGCTATGTATACCAGAAATAGACATTCTTAGACTTTGTCCATTTATGTGGGTGTGAACTCTTTTAAATGGGACTTTTTCATGAGGTTATTTAGGTTAAGATATGGCCCAGCTGAGTCAGAATTGGTCTTTATCCTATTACTGAAGGCTTTATAGGGAATGTAACAGAGATAGAGAAAGACACTGGGGGAGCAGCTAGAAGCTGAAAGTCAGTGGAATTCAAAAGAGAAAGGAGAGGCCAGGAGAGGCTGCCATGTGCATTGCCATGCAACAGAAAAGCCAAGGACCAAGTATCTCTGGCATCAAGCCCCAAAACACCAAGGTATTCTGGGAGAAAGCATCACCTTGATGATGCCTTGATTTTGAACTTCTCTTAGCCTCAAAACTGTTAGCCAATAAATTCCCATTGTTTACATCAACCCATTGCATGGTATCTGCATTAGCAGTGAGGAAACTTAAACAGTGATACTTAGAAGTTTCATAGCATTAAAAGCAAATATTAGAAAGGCACAGAAAGCTTCAATGGTGATTCCTACAAACATTTCTAACACCAGCTGTATCAGTTTGACATTATTTATGAATTCCAAAAATAGATATTGGATTATGTTTTTGAACTGGTCTTTTCCTCTGGGCATATTAGATTATATTGGATTCAGAGGTTTTGCTTTTACTTGATTAAATAATGATTAAGGCTTTGATCAGAGGATGTTGAGTCCCTGCACCACAGAGGAACTGCACCAAAGAGAAGGGAGGCTGGAGTCTTTGGGCTGGAGCCCTGGAAGTAAGCACACAGAGGAGTTTGGTTGTCAGGAAAGAGAAAAGGCCCCGGGAAGAGAAAAAAGCAGATTGCCTGATAGTCTATAGCTGGCCTTGTGGAGATAGCAGAGGAGCTGAGCCCAGAGAGAAGCAAGCCCCAGGAAGAGAGGAACCCAGGAAGCCTGAACCCTCACAGACATCAGCAGCCATTTTGCTCCAACACATGGCAATAGACTTTGGTGAGAGAAGAATCTTATGCTTTAAGGCCTGGTAACTGTAAGTTTCTACCCCAAATAAATACCCTTTATAAAAGCCAACAGATTTTTGGTATTTTGCATCAGCACCCATTTGGCTGACTAATACAGAATTTGGTACCAACAGTGGGATCATTCCTTTGCAATTACCAAAATGCTGGAATGGTTTTATAAATGGGTAAGGGGTATTTTTGGAGGAATTGTGAGATGCTCAATAGAAAAGCCTGAGATTGCTTTGAAGAGACTGTTGGTAAGAATATGGACGATAAAGAGACTTTTTAATGAGGCCTGGGAAGTAAATGATGACACTATTACTGGAAACTGGAGGAAAGGTGATCTGTGGTTTAAAGTTGCAGAGAACTTAGCATGATTAACTCCTGGTGATTTATGGAAGGCAGAATTTGAAAATCATGAACCTGGGCATTTAGCTGAAGAACTTTCCAAAGTAAACTCAGAGAATGCAGTTTGGCTTCTTCTTGCAGCTTATAGCAAAATGCTAGATGAGTGAGATAAGCTGAGAACTGAACTATTCAGCACAAAGAAAACAGAAGCTGATTCTGGAACTTCCAAGTCTCTGGAAATTAAGCCCCCAGATGATTGTGTCCCATTTGAGGACTTAACTAAACTTGGAACTTGTAAATCAGGATTGAAGATGCAGTTATCCTCAGAAAGACTTGTGGAAAGTCTTACTGTCTGATAGCTTAGACCCCCTGCTTCTTGCATGCTAAACCAACAAGCTTTTTGAGAGAGCCATATGAACAAAACCACTCTCAGCTTGGACTAAAAGGGACATGGAAAGGAAAGACTGAGGAAGAAACAGCTTTAGGAGGAAAACCATGGAAGCTGAGATCTGGAATTAAGACATTGCCTTGGGCCAAGAGAGGAACCCCATCCATGTGTACAGAGAGGGTGAATTTGCCCCAGCAGTTGAAGAGGGTGGATGCTCCCACCCAATATTCAGGGTGAGTTTTGCTGCCCAGAGTATAGAGAAGGTGAAGCACATTCCTCAAGGATTAGGGCAGTTAAGGTCAGCACCCCATAGGTCTGAGAGGGGTGGGCTTGTCCCCCATGGATTAGGGAAAGCCAGGTGGTCTACTCATTCTGTATGCCAAAGGTTAGGGAGGATGTTGTCTTCACTTCACTGTACTAGGGGGGCTAAGACTGTAACCCAAAGACTGGGTAAAATGTGACAATCACCCTAATGCTCTTGGAGGGTAAGGTCTAGATCTTGATTGACATCCAGATGCTTGATGAGGGTGCAACCAAGAAAATGGCCATTGGGAAAGCCTGTAGAAAGGGTGCGTCACCATAAAGTCCCAGGGAAAATAAACCATCATCTTAAGGATGACTCTCAGACTTTGACATCTAATGAAGTATGTCCTGCAGGTTTACTGAACTGTAAAGAACCTGTGACTCATGTTTCCCTCCCAATTCCTCCTTATGGCAATGAAAATGTTTATCCTTTGTCTGTCCATTTGTGTATTGGAAGCAGATAAATTGTTTTGTAAGTTTCAGAAGTCTACAGCCAGACAGGACTTTGCCTCAAGACAAACTGTATTTCTTTAAACTGATTGTGATATGATTCTGTATTTATCATTGTACTGATTTAAGTTTTTTTTTTATTTAAATATTGTAATGTCTTTTTGGAATTCAGAGGGTGGAGTGTAGCAGTTTGGCATTATTTATGAATTCCAAAAATAGATATTAAATTATGTTTCTGAACTGATCTTTTCTTCTGGGCATATTAGACTATATTGGATTCAGAGGTTTTGCTTTTACTTGATTAAATAATGCTTAAGGCTTTTATTGGGCCACATCAGTAGAATGTTGAGTCCCTGCCCCCTTGGTGAGCAGGGACTCACAGAGAAACTACACCACAGAGAAGGGAGGCTGGAGTTTTTGAGATGGAGCCCCTGGAAGTAAGCACACAGAGGAGCTTGGTTGTCAGGAAAGAGAAAAGGCCCTGGGAAGACAAACAAGCTGTTTGCCTGATAGTCTACAGCTGTCCTTGTGGAGATAGCAGTGGAGCTGAGCCCAGAAAGAAGCAAGCCCCAGGAAGAGAGGAACCTAGGAAGCCTGAACCCTCACAGACATCAGCAGCCATTTTGCTCCAACACATGGCAATAGACTTTGGTGAGTGAAGAATCTTATGCTTTATGGCCCTGGTAACTGTAAGTTTCTACCCCAAATAAATACTCTTTATAAGAGCCAACAGATTTCTGGTATTTTGTATCAGTACCCCTTTGGCTGACTGATACACCAATCTAAAAGTCTTCTAGACAATAGAAAAAGAAAATATATAGAGTTCCAGCAAGATGGCATCAGCTTAGGTGGGCACTCCTAAGCTCTCTCACAAAAAACAGCTGAGAAGAGGCAAAATCCTACCCAAGTGAGCTTTTTGGGAACCCACAGAGCAGGAGGCTTCGGTGCATTGATCTGGAGGGAACTGGACAAAGAGACAAAGGGCCCAAGGGAAAACCGTGAGTTTCTCACCCCTGTGGCTGGGAACAGCAAGTGGCTAAGCCCCACCTTCAAGGCAAAAAGCCTCCACAAACCCCCTGACTCCCAACAGCCACCAAGTGGGAAGGAACATTCTCTGGGTCGAAGAGGGTTCTGGCAAAGGGTGGAGAGGAGTTTCCTTTCTGTGGGTTTGGTTACCTGGGCCCCCTTTGAACTTCATGGAGGATATCAGCTGGCACCAAGGTGGCCCTGGGAAGAGGGGAGAGGGGAATCTGCTCAGGCAGCCTGATGCACCCAGCCAACCTGGGAGAGAGGAACTTGTGTGGGGAGAGGGTGGAGACAGGCAGCAGACTAGTCTGGTGCTGAAAACTATCAAAATTCCAACTCCTGTAAGGGAGGTGTGCTGTAGGAAGCTTCAATAAGCTTTCAAGGGCCTATTTATGGTCTCCTGGGAGGAGGAGGGGTCTAGAAGAGGGTCAAGAGTGGTTTCTTTATTGTGAG
>JAQZBX010088488.1:0-12741 GCA_029593785.1 Cabassous unicinctus
GATTCTGGATTTTGACATTCTTGCATTTAAATCCCAACTCCAATACTTTTTGGCCTTATGCAAGTGCAAGTCACTAAACCATTATGATCCTCAGATTTTTTTCCTTCATAAAGTGGGTACAGAAACGTATATTATGTTTATAAATATATCATAGTGCCTGCCACATTTAATAAATGGTTAAAGAAAAGATCTTTAATACCATTGTGACCTGTACTTCCTTGTAATTTTAATCAAGATTCTTTTTGGGATTTATATTTTCTAATTTCATATTTTCTCTTTTGCTGCTTCTTTTGGTACCACCTAGATTTATTTGTGTATACTCTCTTTGTAAGTCTTTAATGATAAAACATTATCTCAGAACTATTAGGAATAATGTGCAATTTTTCATAATTTTTTCATAAAATCACTAGCCTAAAACCACAAATATCAATCTTTGATATGGTATAATCAGGCAGTTTTCTTTTTTAATATGACTAATTATATCATGGATAAGTTCTAAATTATGTGGCCTATAGATGAAGTATTCTACATTGCAAGTTCATGTTTCTCTACTGGCTAGCACAAAACAAGGGCTACACGATTTTTTAAAAACCGTACTTCTAGTATTTACCAACTTTCTAGTAATTTGATCTAAAGAACTGACTATATCATTACTAATCTTTAGAAGAGCATAGGTATTTATTTCACCAAGAACAATTGTTTTATTTTTAGTAGCATACCCTACCAATGAAGAGTTGTTTTCAGTCATAATTTTGTCATGCATGTCATGTCAGATAAAAGTTACTGGCAACATGAGATCACCTTCTTTAGGACCATGTGCAATATGGGCATTGCTCTGCATATTTTGGAGGCATTTAAATTCCTAGCATAATTGTGTGACAGAGAAGGAAAGCAACTTTAATTCCCTGTGCCTTAATCTAAAAAAGGGCAATAATAACTAACCAAAAAAAAATGAAAACAAAACAAAACAAACAAACAAAAAACAAAAAAGCACACAACTAAGCTGCCTAATTTTGATGCTTCATTTTAGCTTCACTGGAGCATTAAAGTAACAGTGGAGTGGAAAATCCCTTTCACCTTAGAATTGAGACCCAGGGACCATGCCAGAATATTCAGGAAGAATAGAGTAAGAACTAATGCCCACCCAGCAGCGTGCTGTGCCATCTAGATTGCTCCAGTGATTGTGGTTTGGTGTTTAGAGTCTTGGCAGAAGGGAGGTTTCTAGCATGATCACTCTCTTTAAGCTTCTGGGTAGGTCTGCAGTAAGGTAGTATTTTTTCCAGTGAATAAGGCAAGTAAATCTTGCCTTATTCAAAGAAAATGACAGCTTTTTCTGAACTTTGCTGTGGTGGTGATGAAGGGGGTATGTACTCTCTAGTCTTGATATACTTTAATGGTTTGTAATAATTCAGCAAAACATTACTTTAAAAAATGCACATTAGTTTTTTTTTTTGTTTTTTTTTTTTTTGCTATTTTAAACCAATATTTCATTTATTAAAGTATATTTATTAATGACATAATCATAATACTTTTCACACTAGTTTTTTATTTTTAAGATGCTTTAGATTGCATAAATGTTACATAGAAAATATAGAGGATTCCCTGTATATTTTCTCCCCCTCTCTCTCCCCCTCCCACACTTTTCCCCATTAACACCTTCTTTTATTAGTGTGGTACATTTATTACAATTGATGAACACATATTGTAGCATTGCCACTAACCATGGTCTATAATTTACATTATGGTTTATACTTTGCACCACACAATTTTATAGGTTTTGACAAAATGTATAATAGCCTGTATCTGTTATGCAATGTCATGCAGAAAAATTCCAGTGTTCCAAAAATGCCCCATTTACGCCTATTATTGCCTCACCCTCCCTTCAGAACCTCTGGTGACCACTGCCTTTATATCAATGTTACAAGTTCTTCCATTACTAGAATAACAATAAGTCTACTTTAGTCTATAGTTACATTCCCCTCTTATGTTTGTTCATTCCTCCAATCTTGAGGATTTTGGGATGGTGATGCCCACTTTGTTTCTGAATGAGAGGGGGCTTAGATCCCATGGGGGCAGATGGATGGAACTGCCTTGCTTGCAGTTGTAGATACTCTGTTTTTTGGGATGGGCATTGTCCATCATCATCCTTTTGTTAGTTATCCTGGGCGAGTCTGATGTTGGCTGCAACTCTGCTGAGATTCAGGGCTCAACCGGCGTATGAACAGCCAGAAGATTTAAGTCTTTGGGCCACACATTTAACCGGTATAGTGCCAATTATAGGTTCAAATAAAAGGGGCATAAGAACTCTGTGTAGGAAAATTATAAATGAGTCATTTACTTGACTTACTCCATTAATGAGCTTATTTTATTTTTTAGACACTTTTAATAATTTCTACTTATGTTGTGTTTATGTGAACATTTGCTTGGTGAATACTTTGTTTTAAGTTACTTAAGTTTATTTTATTTTGAGGTGCTGGTGTACTGATAACTGACTTATTTATGATAGCACATTTTTATAATTGTGCTATTAACTATAGACCATTGTTTTACTTGGAATTTATTGTGTAGTATAGTTCCATGGATTTTTTAAAAAAAATTGTTCTGTAACCATATATACAATCTAACATTTCCTCTTTTAATCACATTCAGGTATATATTCCAGTGCTGTAAATTACATTCATTGACAATTACTGAAAATTTTTGTCTTCAGGCTGCTTTTATCTAATTGGTCTTTCTTGCTAGTGGCACTGTGGTTATCAGAAGATAGAGGAAGTTGACTTCACCATCCAATTTATGAGATAGGTGGGAAAATATGGTTTACTCTCCAAAGGCAACTACTAGAGTTCTATTTAGCTACCATCTGGTTCCTCTATAATGATTCAAAACATGATTATAGAGATAAGATCCATATAATGAGGTACTGCTGGACATCCACTATATCTAAGAATAGAAATGCTGATATTATGGGATGTACATACTATTTTTTAAATTGTGTACCCCAATCTGCTGGTTATACATTTTAGGCATGCTGCCAGTTGGCACCAAGATTATAAGCCAAAGAAAATACAACAGGTTATGTATATTCATAAAGTTCACAGATTTAGATACATCTAATTTGCCATTACCAAATTCTTTCTAATTTTGTCCTGATATGGATTCATTTTGTACCTCCCTTTACAAATTTTTTATTACAAAAAAATTCAAACATGTATAAAAGTAGAAATAAGACACTAAAGATCCCCTATATACCCATTACCCAGACGCAACAGTTCCTAACACGTGGCCCTTCTTATCTTACTTACAACTCCCTGCCCCTGGGTTATTTTGAAGCTAATTCCAAAAGTCATTAAATCTGTAAAAACTTTGTTATGTATCTCCACATATATAACCAAAATATCTTTATCACATCTGAAAAAAATTAACAATAGTATCTTAAAATTATCAACTATTTGGTTATTATTAAAACTTTCCCAATTGTATACTTTTTTTAGACAGTTGTTTTGTTTTTAAATCCATACATTGCCTTTGGTGGATATGATTCTTAAGACTCTTTTACTCCCTTAGATACCCCTGTCACGTTTTTCTCCCTTGTTAATTTATTGAAGAAATTGGGTCATTTGTACTTTAGAGTTTCCCATGATCTGGATTTTGCTGATTACATACTCATGAAGTTCTTTAACATGTTTATCTGACCTCTATATTTCCAGTTAGACCTAGAGGAGGGTTTCTCAACCTCAGCACTATTGATATTTTTGCTGGATAATTTGTTGTGGGGGACTCTCCTGTTGTGGGGTGTTTAGCTGTTTAGCAGCATCCTTGGCCTCTGATCATTTGATGCCAGTAGCACTGCAACCCCCCATCCCCGGTTGTGACATTGCCAAATGTCCCCTGAGGGAAAAACTGCCCCCTGTTGAGAACCACTAATCTAGGAGAGGCTTGATCAGATTTAGGTTCAGTTTCTTGACAGTAATCCTTCATATGTGATGGTAGTGGTTTTCCCCTTTTTCCAGCACCTCTTTTTCTCTATCTCCTTTGTCATATACATATTCTCTTAACAGACTGTATATTTAAAATATTTCTTAAAGCTTTAATTTTTTTAGCTTTATTTTTTACATTTAATAATTGAAAATAGAAACAATTAAAAACTAAAAAGAAAACACAGTTGAATAAAGACATAAATTTCTCAACTAAGTGTACTGGATACATATAAAATTTTTTTGAATCAAACGATATGTTACACAATATATTTAGCTCATAGTAATGCAGTCATACAATATTTGTCCTTTTGTGTCTGGCTTGCTTCGCTCAACATAATGTCCTCCAAGTTCATCCATGTTGTCATATGCTTTATGACTTCATTTCTTCTTACAGATGCATAATATTCCATTGTGCGAATACACCACAGTTTATTTATCCATTTGTCTGTTGATGGACACCTGGGTTGTTTCCAGTTTTTGGCAATCGTGAATAATGCCACTACGAACATCGGTGTGCAGATGTCTGTTCGTGTCACTGCTCTCAGTTCTTCTGGGTATATACCCAGTAGTGGTATTGCAAGGTCACGAGACAAGTCTATATTCAACTTCTTTAGGAACTGCCAAACAGTCCTCCACAGTGGCTGTACCATTCTGCATTCCCACCAACACTTGTAGTTCTCTTTCTTTTTAATAGTAGCCAATCTGATAGTTGTGAAATGATATCTCATTGTAGTAAAGCTTTAATTTTAAAACTTAAAAATTATTTGAGTATGTTATATGGTAATATCCAAAATACATTAGTTAATTTACCATTTATTTTGAGCTTTAGAAAGAATCGTGTTTTACAATTTGATGAAAATATTAAGGTACAACGTGCAAGGTGACTGTGTCCTCTTTTTTGAAATTTTTATTTATAGTCCTCAGGTTTTAGATTTAGTTTTATAGTTTATATGTGCAGGTGATTCTCTTGTTTTAGTAGTATCTTTACAAAGTACCAGTTATATGAAAAGGAAGGATACCTAGTATTACCCAATAGAATTCCAAATGGTTAAGAAATGGGCAAATACAGACCAAGCACAACTTTGAAGTTTTGTAAAACATTCTCTCATTTCTTCATCTCCTAGTCATGTTGGTTATTGCCTCACAACTCTCTCTTAACCTTTTGCAATTGACCTTTGTCTACTGACCTCTTAACTGACTGTTCTTTTCACCTTTTATAGTAGATGAACATCCCTGCTCTAGTAAGAAAGCATCACATTCCCTTCACTTCTTTATCTTCCTTATTTTGCCTTCATTTTCCTCTTAGAATCTCTTCTCCATCTGACCTTACACTTGCCAACCGCAGCTCAGATTGGGCTGCCTTTCTTTGGGGCTTCTGTTTTTACTTTCATCTGTAAATCCTCACAATGCTTTGACAAAATCAGCCATGGCTTCAGTGAACCAGGCTTCTAAATGATACAAGACAAAATATAATTAAATCCTAAATAAATGCTACTGTGTTTAATGAGTACTTTTTCTTTTAAAATTGGGTTTACCTGGAAACTCAAATGCATTCAGTAGGTACTGTTTCATATTTGATCCTTTAAGTAACCTACCTACATTGCTAAAGATCATGAATTTTTTCCATCCCAGTAACTGGCTTGACCAAAGAATGCTAAGTAGTATCATTGGTAGGACACAAATAAAAAACCACTGCTTGTCCCTAAATGTGTTTTGCCAGTAAAACTTGTTGGCAATTAAAATTGATTAACTCATCTGTTTTTTCATTTTACCTTAAACTGAAGAGCTAGGGTATCATTTTTCACTGAGCTCATCTTTTCTCTGGAGGCCTGTTGCCATGTACTTTATTATTATCATTTTTTTAAATATAATAAACTTTATTCTTAAAGAGGTTTTAGATTATAGAAAAGTTACATCAAAATTATAAGGGATTCACATATACCTCCTTCCCCCATCTTCCCCTATTAATAACACCTTACAATTATGTGGTACATTTGTTGCAGTTGATGAATAAATATTGAAGCATTGCTACTGACTAAGGTCTGTAGTTTACATTGTGGTTTACACTTAATTCCAGTGCCCTAAAAATGCTCTATGTTCCAACTATTATTCCTTCTCCCTCACCTCAGAACCTCTGGTTACCACTATCTTTATAACAATGTTACATGTTCTTCCATTACTACAATATTAATGAGCTTACTTTGACGTTGCATTCCCACCTTAAGTTTGTTCATTCCTTAACCTTGAAGATTTTGGGATGGTGATGCCTGCTGTGCCTTCGATTGAGAGGCAGCTTAGACCTTATGGGGCAGCTGGAAGGAACTATTTTGCTTGCAATTGTAGATGCTCTTTGTTTTTGGGATGGGCATTGTCCATCATCATCCTTTTGTTGTCCTGGGCGAGTCTGATGATGTGTTGAGTAGGTGTTGCCTGTAACTCTTCCGAGATTCAGGGCTCAACCAGCATATAGCCATTTACTTTAGACTAAATTTTGTTTCATGCTATTATTTATGGTGTCACATTGGTATTGAATTTTGTTTGGAAGACCTTCACTTGAGATTATTAGTGGCTTTGAAAATAAAAATGATTTTGCATTCTTAGGAAGAAGAAGAAGTTGAGCTTTAATGAATCATGAAAGAAAGGTTTGCATGGTGGGGTTCCAATGACCTTGACTCCTTTTATTTGTCTACTGTAGGCAGAAACTGGATTGCTTTAGCTTCCTGTTCATTTGCTTCTGAGCACATCTTCTGTCACATTGACAAAAGCACTTAGTTGATTATTACTTCTGTATAGCAGTCTTTTCTGCTACATTGGTCTACCTTTCCTTTATACTCTTCTGGCATTTCAGTGTGTCTAATGTAGTCTAGCATTTAATTATATTTCCCATTACAATTTACAAGTTTCCCCCCATATGGTCCATAGTTAAACTTAAAATTTTTTGACTACAAGAACAGCGTGTTATTTCTTATACCAAATCTATAGAAAATACTTAGAATATGGTTGTGAGTGATTGACAGATAATAAAGTCCAGAATGTGTGAATTTTGTGAATTTGTTTTTAGGAGGAATTACTGCAGGTCTGACTAGGCTAAAAACCACTGACTCATAGAAGTAAATGTTATATATCTGCTTTTCAAAGCCTGAAGCATATCTTTGAAATTGAGAATTATTTACTTTGGTGGAAACTAAACTGTTTTAGCTTCTTTAAAACAGGCACAAATAAAAGCACATTACTTGAAATCTAATATTTAGATTCCTGGGCCATTATATGAGTCCTATGACTATGGCTATTATTATTATTTTTAATTTATTTCTTCTCCCCCTCATTGTTTGCCTTTGCTGTCTGTTCTCTGTGTCTGTTCATTGTGTGCTCTCTGTGTCTGCCCGTCTTCTTTTCTTTTTTTCAGGAGGCACTGGGAACTGAACCGGGACCTCCCATGTGGGAGGGAGGCACCCAGTTGCTTAAGCCACCTCTGCTCCCTGCTTGTTGTGGCTCTCATTGTGTTTCCTCATTATGTCATCTTATTGCATCAGCTCGCTGTGCCAGCACATCGCATCAGTTTGCTGTCTTGCTTATATTCTTTAGGAGGCACCGGGAGCTCCCATGTGGTAGGTGGGTACCCAACTGCTTAAGCCACATCTGCTTCCCATGGCTATTAATTTGAACTAGCTTTAAAAAGAAAAAAGATGTATATTACAGGACCTGATTTACTTCCTTATTTCTTTTGGAACAAGAATATCTGCTATAAGGAGCTTATGAGAAATGAATGTGGAAGCCATAGTTCTAAGATGATTTCTACTAGTAGGGTTTTCTTTCATTATGTTTTTATTCACCTTTCTCCCTAGTTAATGACAAGGGCAACTGTGACATGTTTTTTTTTGGAATGAAAATGTTGAATCTAAGAGAGGTTTGGGAAGGAGGAAAAGAAAATTTTTTTCTTTAAAAGTCACTTCTTAAAAAGAAGAGTCTTATGTAGTAGAAATTCAAGTATTTATTGTTTGAATTGTCCTGCTCTCAAGTTCCTAAATTTAATTGTTAAATATGAATCCTGGGATTTAGTTGGTGGGTATAATTAGATGAGCACATTATGGGAAGAACCCATAAAAGGGTACAACTGCCCACTTTGTTCCGTGCAGTTTGTGATAAAAACAGAAAATGTGTGAAAAGAGACTATAAATTAAAAAATTCAGCCTGTTACAGTGGAAATGTCAAGTAGGAAACAGTGTGTTTTAGTTTGGGTCTTTTAGTTTTTGTTAATGGTCACCCTCAAACTCTGTCAAAGAGTGGAGAATTTATTATAAGGGTGTATGTGTACTAGAACTGAGCCTAGGCAGCCCCAGGATTGCTGCAGGACTGGTCTTTCTTTGACTCTGTTTTTCTGTGTGTCTCTGTCTCTTTCCTCCCTCCCTTTTCCTCACAGTCATTTTCAGCGTTTCTCTTGCACCATTTTTCTCTCCCTTTTTGACTAGCTCCTTTTGCTTATTCCATCATAGCTGTGTTATGTGCCATGCTCATGGTTTTTCCAGACCCTCTCTTCATCATGACCTTTTAGTTTTACCTCTCAGTGATAACTAAAAAGCTCTTCAGTATTGAACTTCAACTCTTCCTTTTGTAAATCATATCTACCTTGACCAGGAAGTTGTTATAGCATAGTAGAAAATATGTAGTACTTGCAGTATAGTAACCAGTCACCATGTATATGTTCCGTGTATCACCGGTAAAGTTTATTCAATATACATAACAACAAAAAAGGTCTCATCCTGTGTTTTTGAATGCTAAACTTTTTAACCTTCAGTTTAGTCACATACTAAAGAGAAAAACCAAGTGATACTGGAGGTTGTTAGCACATGAGGCTCACATCACATGCCTCATCATCATCATCCTTGTTCTCAAAATAGCTAAAAACTGTTACAGAGTGCCTGTTCTGTGTAGGACATTATAATTTCACATGTTTAATATTCTCAGTTCCTCCAGTGAAGCCAGCAGGAAAGTTAGAACATAATCTCAGCATATACTTTAGGTAAAAATTTGTATTAGACTGCTTGCAAGTCTAAGCCATTACAACACAAACCTCTGAAGGACAGGGCTTTGGACAGAGTAGAATAGGCGAGGTGTTCAATACATGTTTCAAATGAATTGTATCATTTTGTATACTTATACATCTAAAAAAAGAGATGCCATCTTTATTTTTACAAAAAATATTTATTCGTTTATTCCCTCCCCCCGCCCCAACCGTTTTTTTCTCACTCTCTGTCTCCTCTCTCTGTATTCTTTTGTGTCTGCTTGCCTTCTCTTTAGGTGGCACCGGGAACCCATCCTGGGACCTTCCGTGGTAGGAGAGAAGTGCTTGATCTCTTGCGCCACCTCAGCTCCCTGGTCTCCTGAGTCTCTTATTGTCTCTCCTCTGTGTCTCTTTTTGTTGTGTCATCTTGCTGTGCCAGCTCTCCGTGCGGGCCAGCTTACCTTTCACCGGGAGGCCCCGGGAATTGAACCCTGGACCTCCTATATGGTCGATGGGAGCCCAATCGCTTGAGCCACATCTGTTTCCCAAGATGTCATCTTATTTACTGTTTTCTCTAAACGTTTTCCCAAATTATTCCCCCATTCGTCTTTTAATAAATATTTGTAATGTTAGAATTATGCAACACAACTGAAAAATTGCTTAGGCTACTGAAATAAGTTGTTATTGAACTTGTGCTAAAAATTACACAGTCAAGAAGGATACAAAGTTACATTCCAGTTTGGTATTCCTTTCTAAAAACCACAGTCTTTAATTTATTGTGTGTTACGATTTGAGGATATATTTTTGGGTACAACCGCTGATTTATTGGATGGAATGTGTTCAGTAGTAAGTAAATAGTGGGGCTGAGAATGGCTTCTTTGGATCTGGTGCAGGGTTTTTTTTTTAATCCTATATATGATTTAAACATTGATACCAGCTCTAATTTTCCTGATGCTTCTTGTAGATGTATCCTCTTATTGTTTCCTGCTTTTTTACATAGACTATCAGTGTTTTCTACTCTGCTTCTCTTCTGAATTTAATCTTTATTTTCAAAGATAAATTAAATTTGAGGTTTGATTCCTGTTGGCACTTGGGATTAATAAACCTGGCATGCTGGTTGATAACTGCTCAAATTCAGCAAAGTTTGTGGTAATATTTTTAAAAATAATTTTTTATTTTATGAGGCTTTTGTATGCCCCTGACTAGCTTTTTTTTTTGCAGAAGAGCACAAAGTGATTTACTCAGGTGAGTGTTGGCTGGAAGTTTATGCTGTACTTTGTACTCAAGTATATTTTTACTTATGGCTATAAATCCGGAGTTGCTGCCTCTGCTTCTCCTTCACATGTCAGTCCATCAACAGCATGTGCTGTACACCATGTACATTTCAGCACCCACTTGGCAACCTGGAAAAATAATCTTTTACTTTTGCTAGATGTACCTCCATTGTAGTGTTCCTAGAACTTTGGCCTGCTTTGGGGAGAGTCCCATTCCCCCACTCCCTATTTAACTAGAGTACCATATATATACACATGAGATTTTATTTTGTCTACATTTAACTTTGGAAGCAAATGGCTTCCAAAAAAGTGTTTCCTATTTCAGAATTGTAAATGAGATGGCAGTATTACTAAAGAAATAGAATCTCTTCTCCCTCTCAGTTCCCAACCATATCGCATAGTATATGGGAGCAGTTCACAATAGGGTTACTAATAGAATGGTACATGTGGGCTATAGCTTTTACTTATTTCCATCAATATATATTTGTGACTATACTGGTTTTAGTTATGATAGTTGTGTAGAAGTGTCACTTTATTGGTTATTAGTATTATTCATATTTAGATTAGAAATTAATTTCATGGATTTTACTTAGGTAATGAGTCTGAGGGATGAACTTTGATGGTAGTTTTTTATTTTTTTTTAGGAGGGACCAGAGATTGAACTTAGGACCTTGTATATGGGAAGCAGGTGCTCAACCACTGAGCTACACCCACTCCCCTGATGGTAGTATTTTAAACCATGTTCCTTGGAGCCATGCTGCTCCTCAGAAGTCCCTCAAGATCCATCATGGGGAGGGAAAGGGAAGCTTGGTATATACAGCTTTGGCCAATATCTACTTTAGTTGGAGCAACTCCAGTTTTATCTGTTGAGTTACTGGAGTTCCACAAAAGATTTAGTTTGAAAGAAGATTCTGAAAATAAAGTAAATTTGTGTACCACCAGATTAGTAGAAAGATCTAGGGGTTAGGAAACCTAAGTTCTCTTCTGGCTATCCCATTAACTAGTTTCCTAGTGTTGGGCAAGTTACTTAAAATGTCTTTCTCAGTTTTTTTGATATATAAAATACTACTGCTTTTATCTACTTGGTAGATTTGTTTAGAGATAGTGGTTTAAAAAACTGCCATGAGCCAAAAATATAAAGTGACTATAAAAAATACTGTTAAAATAGAAGTAACACCTACTAACTAAGAAATCCAAAATGGTTTTGAGGAGGGTTTTTTTTTTTTTTGTAGAAAGTATCTTCCAATTTTCTGTGATATATGGACATTGTTATTTCCTAATTTTTTATAATATTTGTTGGCAACCTTCCTTAAAACTTTATTTCTAATGGAAGATAATGACTATTTCTATACATAAATATGAATGCATTTATATGTATATATAGGTCTGTAGGTTATATAATTTCTATAGATTTCCTTTCATGGTTTCTCTCTAGGAACATAAATAAGTGAAGCTTGTTTAGTTTGCAAGAGAAATCAAATCTGGTGTGCTTGCATTCATTTCTACCCTTTGTAGGGCTAGAAAATTGTGCCTGAAAATTGGGTTAGCACATTTCTGAATCTGACTCTTGTTAAGTTACTCTGTTTAGTTGGGTTGGATGCCGTTTCATTTCTTATTCAAGCAAAGAACAGAGCTTCATGTTTTCTTTAGGAAACTGTCCCTAGCCTTTATATTAATTTAAATCTGACAGCTTGTAAAATCACAGGGACAAGAATGAAAAATATTTCTTATTAGGAAAAATTCTCAATAACAATGTTCTAACCTTAAATAGAGCAAGTCTGTACTCTTCCCTTTTACCTAATGGGGTATCAGAATGGCCTTTCTTATTTGGAGTTCTTTAGCATCTTGACTCAAAAAGTGGAAGTGACAGTAGCACTGTAGGGTTAGGTAATGCTGACTGATTTTCTAGCTCTTGCAATGCATGTGTCCTTTAAGTGTCCACAGTGCAGCTGCTGCTGGCATCACACCACCAGGTGTAGAGAGCCCAAGTTATAATTTTGAGCATAGCCAGCCAGTTTTTGTGGGAAAATATAAAAACTGAGTATCTGCCTATAGAGTTAAATGTGAAATATGCCTGAAGGGTAGTACCTTCTATCTTCTGGAATTTAACAAAAATAAATATCTGAAAAGTATTCTTTTTCTGTATTTAAATCTCTTTCTACTAAACAAACAAAAGTCATTAGAACCAGGAGCTTCCATAGGAATTATGAAACTGGTTAGGTATTTTCTGGCTAGTAATGGGTAGTTTTATTGTTCAAAAGTCCTTCTGAGAAGAACAGTTTATGACCCCATTGATTTGAATTGAGGTAAGATAACAGTTTCTGAGAACCACTGAGTGAAAGATAGGCTAACCAGGAAGAAAGAGAGAAGGGTAGGCTGTGAGCCGTCACCCATATGGACATTATCTATGGTAAATTGAAAGAGTATATTTACATATTGAAGGATAGGACAGGTGGGTAGAGATTTTACTAGTGGTACAAGATTAACA